>JAVSBV010150486.1:0-15352 GCA_033117975.1 Parotocinclus spilosoma
TCCCTGTTGAATAAACCCAAACATAACATAAAGTTGCATTTTACTCATTTATTGAGCAATTATTTCCTTAAAACATTCCGCATTAATTTGCCTAAAGAAAAAACTGCACAAAGCAAAAAAAAACTGTTGTCAACCAACAAATGTGCATAAAGGCATTACATTCACACTTCACATACTGTTCCCGAGTTTTGTATAAATAAGAAAGGGCATATGCCTATTCCTAGTCTTTTGTCTTATTTACTGCTCCCGTTAACCTTTTTATCCTATACCGTCCCAATCACGTGCGTAGTAGTTAAATTGAGTCCCATCCCGCAGGAATCCTGCAGGAAATCACGTGACCTGTGGAATTCCTGAAAAAATGTCAACTTCTAGTAGCTGCTATATTAGTGACATGGTCTAGCATGTTTGGCCCTTCCTCTTAAGAATCCGTGTACAGTTAAACCTTTGTAATATTTCACTCGGAGAATCAGGTTTTGCTTGTAGTGTTTTTGCAGTATTTATTATAAATCACTTTTTAATACGTAATTAAGTATATGGCATTATTCATGAGAGAACACATCAGCAGTGCTGATGCCAAACCATGGAAAGGCAATTTGTGATCTAAGATGGAAAATTAATGAATGTTGCGAAACAACTTTTGTGGTTTTAGCCACCACAAGACCGCAGTCTGCAATAGTAACACCAGCAACATTGGCAGGTTTATAAGACATGCCACACACTTACAGTGCCACAGCACTAACTTTAAATTGGATGGTTGCTTCACTGGTATAAGCGAAATAACTGCTGCGGCTTCAGTATTTTATTCTAAAGCAATAGCTACACTTATTTTTACTTGTTTGATATATTGTGGTTGGTTTTAGACGTGGCTCCCATTCGGTTGCAAAGAAAACATGGAGCTATATACTAGTATTAATGTACTGAACGCTAAGAAGCGTTAGCCTTCGTTTTGCAGTTAGATAATTACAGAAACTGTGGTGCCTTCGGTCTGTTAGTCGTTAAATTCACAGCCTCACACATATAATGCTAATTTATGGAATGACTTTAGTTTTATTATATATAAGGTTTAATTGTGGCTATTTATTTACCTTATAGAAATCATTACACTCGTCACGATAACAAATTGAAGGAAAAGTTGTTTGGTCAGTTTTAGTGGTTTCTTTGTTAGTTTGTAGACACAAGGTTTAATAATAAAGGGGAAAAAATGGAAGGGAGAATGGACAGATCACTGGCTAATAGAATTAAGCTATTTGTAATCCAAAATTCTGAAAAAGTGTAGATATAAGGTATTGACAACAAATAACAGCAACAATACCACACCGTCAGTGTGTAGAGGTAGAGAAGTAGGTAGTTATGCTTTGTTGATGTCTCTTGGGTTGATGAGAGGAACTATGATTGTGCCCTTGATCAGTAATTAGCCAGTTCAGCTGTAGACCATGTTGAGGGTCCATCTGTCATTAATGTTGGTTGTGGCTTTGAGTCTGCTTGTCAAAACATTGCAGAGAAAGGGATATCATACTATTTGTGCCATTGGGTCAGACTGGGCCCATCAGGTCTCTTTTTGTTCAGAGATGGAACATTCTCACTCACATGTAAACGCAGGGATCAGCACAAGATTGTTCAGAGTCAACTTAAACTGAAGTTTCAGTCATTTCATTTAACACCTTCTTGTAATGTTCGTAAATAAAAAAACGTTGCCCACTACCAAACCCTAGTGTGCATTCAACCCTCAGTTGCATGGGCATGTTGTAGGGGGATCTGCTAAATGCTGTAAATGTACTATAAGTATACAATCACTAGCCAAATTCTAAAGTACAGTGTATTTATGTAGAGCAGCAGTTTTAGGTGTTGTTTAGCTATTATGACATACTATGTAGGATGTAGTATGAATTTCATAATCACAGCCACATTAAAATAATTTATTGGTCTTGGTCTGGGCACATGACAACCACAGACCTTGTTTAAACAGAGCACTGTGACTTGGGAATCTTCCCCTGGAGAATATAGGACGTAATCTGATTAATACACAATGAGGCAGCATTGAGCTCAGTAATCTGGATTTTTGACCTGAGCCCATGAACCATAACTGTCCATTGCCACAAGCAGCCTAGGCGACAAAGCTCACCTTGCCAGAGATGGGATACAAGTCTGAGTGACTCAGTGTCTGTTATAAAATTAGGGTTGCAGATCACAAACTCAGCAGTTTACAGATGGGTGTCTACAACATTCCACCTTATCAGAGTGTTATGAGTCTCAGTGCTCTTAAGAGTTGTAATTATAATGTGACTAGACCAGAGGCTGTGCATTTAAGAAATTTCCTCTGTCATCCTTTAATAAAGATTGATGATTCAAAGTAAAAATTTTTTTTTTCTATTCAGAAGTTTCTTTTGTAACTGCCTTTTTTGGGAAAACCCTAATTCATCTTGTAGCCCACTCAATCAGAAACAAAGCCCAGTCATCACACTCTAACCAAAGAATTAACCGTCAATTCAGAGTGATCATTTCGATCTGCTTTCAGCTTGTCACATATGTTCTCATTCTAAATCTGGTCATGTTTGAACAGTTGCTGACCGTTTCCCCCTGTAAACAGGAAACAGTTTCTGTTTCTTTTAAACCATAAGACGTGTCACGCAGATTGGCCAGTTAATAATGTCTAAACTGAGCCTCTGAGATATGTCTGCTACAGCTTAAGTTTGCATATGAGTAAGTGTACTTTACTGTAATTTCACTTGCATTGCTTTGTAGAGATATTACAAGGAAAAACTATTTAAACTATGTCAAAAACAACCAAACAAAAAATTATTGCTCGAAAACTCATGCAGTCAATTGTGATTATTGTTTGGCAGCAGCAATTTAAAGTTTATTGGACAAACTAGGAACATATAATTACAAAAGTGCATTTGAATGGTTTTATGTTTAAAACATTAAAAACATTTTTTAAAAATCCATAAATTTTGAGTACCTCAAGCAAAATATGACCTAAAGCAGAATTGAATTGTGAATTAATGTTAGTAATAGCAGTGTGTTTTCATGTGTGACTGTGTTTGTGCCAATGTAGTGCAGTGCGGGTGTGGCTAAATGTGACTGAATCGACTGAAAATGGTCAAACAAACAAAACAAAAAAAACAAATCAATTGTAGATTCTCTATTCTCTATTTACCTTTAGACCATTAGCTGACACATTTATCCAGAGCAACTTACTAGTGATCTCGTTACACAATGTACAGTCCAAGCAGTAATAGACCATACAGTGGCACTGGGACTTGAACCTTGACTTGTTGGTGTATTGCCCAGTACCTTAATCAATACACCACATATGCTTTTATGCCTTTAAGAAAAAGTGCCCCTTTAAATGTGGTGCAGTGACAAGATTAGTATATTTGATTAACTGTGTCTGAGGAAAGGGTTCATTCTTTAGCACTACAAAAATGACCCCTATCTAGCCTACAGTGGACTGCCATCTCATTGCATGCTTAATATCTGTACTATATGATCCTCAGGTAAAGGTACTGAAGCTGCTGTGACCCTGACCAGTTAATTGTGGAGTTAAAAGTGAAAGAAAATTTAAACATTTTTTGACTATATTTATACTGAAATTCTGTAAAATGTTCACTATGTATGCATAAATAAAAAAAAAACTAAACAGAAAACTGTTTTGCAATATAATGAAAACATTATTACATTTTATGCTCTACTTTATTAAAATATCAGTATTTAAAACCATTTGGCATGGATGACTATTTGAATCAATTTATAATTTAGTACATACATGTAATAACTGATAAAATGTACATTTGTTTTGGCCATTTACTGTATATATTTTACATAGGATTTTTCTTCTTCTTCTTCTTCTTCTTCTTCTTCTTCTTCTTCTTCTTCTTCTTCTTCTTCTTCTTCTTATTATTATTATTATTGTTGTTGTTGTTGTTGTTGTTGTTGTTACAAATTAGAAAGTGCTTAGGGATTTTATTCTTGACTGAATATGGGTTAAAAAGGTTTAAATCATGTTTGAGGATTTATTTTATATTTTCAAACTTTAAAGTTGGAGCGCCTGAGTTGTAGCTGAGGTGCTGTTTTTAAGTTGCACCTGCAGGAGAATTCCTTAGGGTTACTAGACTGCATGTGGACTCTCAGATTGGACATAGCTGAACGTTAAGTCCATTTTCTCATAGCATTTTTCAAATTCTATGCTATCCTCACGACCCACTTTACTCTATTTTTGCCTTTTCTTACCCCAAGGCATTATAAAACAACAGTGTGAAGCATTTGTGCAAATGCAACTACAATTCCTGGAAACGACTGCAATAATCAGAAGTTTCTACATACAAATGTACATTTATCTCATTGAATTGAATTAAAATGTGTGAATTTTTATATTATTTTGTAAGCCCCATGCGCATTTATAGAAATTATAATGCATTTGAGACAAAGGGGTTGTAGTATGAGTGATCAGTGTACTTTGGGTACAGGGCGTTGGGATTTACCAATAGTCTTTTTCTTTAAGTGACTGGCATCTGCTCCATAAGGCTTTTTTTGTAGTGTGATAACACTTTAGATGACACTTTCTTCTCCCACCATATCTCTCTCTCTCTCACACTCTCTCCCAGGCTCTCTAAATGCTCGAGGCAGTGCTATAGATGATCGCTCTCCTGAAAACCAGTCTGGTTCATCTGTGGTGGTGGTAGACAGCTTTCCAGAGGTGGACAAGGCTGTGTTAGTCGAGCGCATTGTCCGGCTGCAGAAAGCCCATGCACGCAAGAATGAGAAAATTGAATTTTTGGAGGACCACATCAAACAGCTGGTGGAGGAGATCAGGAAAAAGACAAAGTGAGTGTGATAAAGGACTGCAAAAAGAAAAAAGTCATTGAATTCATTTTAGTTCCAACCTTATTTTTCTCCTCAGTGGTGTTTAAAAAACGAGAGAATATTAAAGAATAATTCAAAAGTACAGTCATGTCGATTCAGGAATGAATACAGGTAACCACTACTGGTCTTGACATTAACTGTTGATACTAAATGAGGTTTGCCACTGTTCAAGGTTGAGATAAGAAGTGGTACAATTTATTAATATGACTGTTTTACTCTCTTGTAGTTCTTAATAAACCTCGACTCTCAAGTTGCGTAAATCATGTAAGGAAAAAAAAAAAACATATCAATGGCAATTACCATAACGTAGATTAATTATTTACTTGACAGCAACCAGCCAGTTAAGGACAAGGGAAGTAATGGTTAGGGGGACTAGTGATTTATCCAAGTAAGCAAGTCACCACCTTTATTTGGAACTGCTGCTTATGTAATGTCATTGATCACCTGACCACACATTAAATTAACCCCTATATGACATCAGAGATGTTCAGAATTGGTTAGTGTCGCACTGATTTTATCCCCTCAATCACTTTTTTTTCATCAATTTGACAACATTCCTCACTGAATGTCTAGCCAGTCCACCAGCTACCAACCAGCTCATACGCACCACATCTGACATCATTATGACATCTATCATTACTGGGGTATAACTGACCAATCTCTAAATTGACCAATTAAGTTTGTTGGGTTCACCCTGGAGGCTCTACTGAATCTTAAACTCTGGTCTCCTTGGTGCAAGGATAACAAATTTCACAGTAGCACGACTTACTTGAATGGTTTTAGTTGGCTACAATGATGCTTACGTGAAATACGTTTATATTTTGTGTGACGTTATGGCAGTTGATGTGGTGGACCTGCTGCAAACTTTTGGTTTCAGGACTTCACTAGGACAATCATTTGGATGCCATGTATCATAGCTGCTTTGAATTAAAATGATAACCTTGATTAGATTTTTGTTGTGCCTGGAATTCTAAATGCCCTTGTGGGTTTATGTACTGAATTGTCAAATAACTTTTCTTGTTGGTGGTGTACTCAGGGTCAGACTTTACTAATCACAATACATAGTAGCTTTGAATGAAGTATTCTGTAAAACTAAGGCTGTGTTTTAGTTTGTGTTGTAAAAGGTGGACAGAGCTGGAGCAGAATAGTCTTTTAATTTCATTCATGGAGATTTTTGGAAGCACACTGTTTTAAAGTGCTATAATTTGGTACAGGTCTTTGACCGGATAAGGATAACACCCCAAGTAGAATCTGAGCACTAAGTAATAGTGATATTCATGCTGAAGCTAAGATTATATTCCTGAAATGCTGCTCTGTTTATGTCCTGCTATCATACTTTGGGTCCCGGCATTCGTGTGGATGTTACTTTTCATGTTACTTTTAAGATACAGATTCAAGTTTATTGCCACATATACATTGTAGCAGGTACAATATACAGTGAAATTAACCGTCAACCCGTCGGGGGGAGAGACGAGACAGGAATACATAACATTTTATACATAACACCTACCTTAACATTGTTGCAGACCAAGTACACCTTTGATGGCAGTACTTAATGGTGACCTTTTTTAAAAGGGTAATGCATCCTGCCACATTGTTGTGCTGGATTAAGGAATGTGACAGAGAGTTGACTTGGCCACCAAATGCCCCAGATCTCAATCTGTTTGAGCATTTGTGGGATTTTCTGGACAAACAAGTTGAATCAGAACTATGGCGCCCCACCACGCAGCTTTTAGGACTTAAAGGATCTGCTGCTAACAACTTAAGGACAGATATCACAGGTCACCTTCAGAGGTGTTATGGAGTCCATGCCTCGATAGGTCAATGCCTTGGTGGCATGAGGGTGACATACACAGTATTGGTCAGGGGGTCTTACTGTCATGGCTGATTTGTGTATGAGGTTTACTAAGCACATTTGGTTTACATTTGTATGAGGTTTACTAATACAAATGGATTGCATTTAACTCAGATTATTAGATTATTTATTTAGATTCATTTGAGCAGGTTTTATAATACTTTGCTAATGGATTCACTAAGGTGTATGGATAGAAGTTTTCATATCTGAATGATGGTACATGATTGTTTTACTGGTTCTTTTATTAAATAAATACTATGGAAGTATGTTCTACATGATAATTTCATGGAAGTAATTAATGTTTATATAAAGATTTTTTTTTTTAATCTGTTTGACCATTCCTCATCCTTGTGGTTTAATTTGTAGTTTTCTTAAATGCATATCTTTCTGACCAACCTGCTGCTGTCCTTGCTTTCTCCTTGCTGCTCAGAACTACTGCAACCGAGAATCAGGCCAGTGCCAGCCTGCCCTGGCTATAGCTTTATATAGAAACAGAGTCAAATAATTTGAGGATGCGGTTATTACCTGCGGTTTAGGTAATGCATAGGTTTAGGCCGTTCTTTTGCATGCAATCATAAAATTTTAGTCAGCGTTTAATTTTGTTATTTTGTTCTGTTAAATACTGTCATGATGGAAATTGAGTCCAAATGGACCCAAGATAAGTTTAAGGTAAGCCAGTCTGGTTTTTTTTGTAGTAGTATTTTTTTATATGAATTTGTGCGATATTGTACTTTGTCTGTTCTTTTAACACTTATCAACCAGTTTAAATACTCAAATGTTTTCCCATTTGATAATTTCCCCGTGCAATGTATTCCCATTAGATTACTGATGACCAAGAGGTTCATACATTATCTAATTGCCTACTCTGATTCAATTTGTAATTAAAATAGATGATGAGATTGTGCCGATTTGCCAAATTAGAAGCAAATTTGGACTTCATTTACAGTTAGCTTTTTAACTGAATTGACCTTTTTTTAGGCTGTGCGTCACTGTGCTTAAAAAGGTGTGGAGTACATGAAATTAATTTTCTGCCTCTTGAAAAAAATCCACTATAATAGCAGGGGCAAAAACAATTTCAGATTTATATCAGCACAATGCTGCGTCCATTCTGCTTCGAATTAAGCCATTGCAAATTAAAACAGGCCATTATAACTTGTGTAGAATTGAGTGCAATTTAGTCTGGAGATTTTATCCTTTTATTAAAATGTGCTCATAAGGTGTGACTGTTTTTCTTTGGGTTTTCACAGTCTATGTAACAAACATAGTCATTACTTGTACTTTAATTATATACAGACCTTTGCTTACCTAAAAGAAATGGCTTTACATTTCTTAGTATGACTTGAGATGTTAAAAGGCAGTCACTTAGGATTTCATTTATTAAAATGGCCTTCAGCAAGATGGATTTAATCATGACAAAATGTTTGCTTCAATTTTAAATATAATTTTTTTACACCCCTTAAAAATGTATTCAGAGAGCAGTAAATTCAGGGATACCTCGGCCGAGTAGTTTCTACATATAAGAAATAATACTATAATAACTACGTTTTATTATTCATAGTATTTAATAGTAGTTCAAATATAAAAAGATGTTCGTTTTAAATATGTTTTGTTGTTTTGTTAAATTGTAAAAATGCAATTTAATCTTTACAATACTATACATTTTAAATAAAACATGTTCACACATTAAGAGGTTGCTTGAATGAATGATAATGAGGAGGAGTGAAAGGAGGAGGGGATTATTATTCGGAAGGGGAGTCCGATTTTATAATGACGGGAAGCTAGTTCACCTTCTGTAGTCTTTACAACTGGTTGTGCTGCCATAGGAATTCCTGCTGTGTCCTGCAGTGGACTGGTGTCCTTTCCAGGACTGACTTTGAATTGAATTCCAGGATAGTCTCAAAGCTGGAGTTGAAATTAAAACAATATTTAAATGTAATAAGGAATAAAATAATTAGCAGTGGAAAGTTTGTTTATGGGAAATGTTTAGGCATGTTTCCATATGATTTATTGCAAAGTTCATGATCAAGGTCTTAAATTATAATGAATTATAATAGGAAATAAACAAGGATTGAGTATTAATGTTGCTGCTTTAAACTGCTGGTCACCTCAACAGCCAATCAATACTGTGGAACCATGAGCAGAGGTGAGAGTTAAGGGTTTAAGAGCAGAAGTCCATCTAGTTCTGTGCATGCATGTGTGTTTGAGAGTGAGAGTGAGAGTGTGACTGCTCCATTGCTTGTTAGCTCACATTTGGATAGAGACTGTTATAACTCAATTGATGAGAATTTTTGCCCAGTTACTGGTGTTTGCTTTTTGATGACTTTCTACTACTTATTTTACTACTGAATGGTGTTCATAAGTGTATGTGCCTGTCCTCTTGTAAGTAGTACTTCTTTTTTTGTTTCCCCATTATGTGTATATTGTCACTTACCTGTAACTATACCGCTGTGTTTAAAAACTGGTTCACATTCACTCGTTAAGTCTCCGTTTCATCAGGCGGATCTTTTATGTTGTTGTTATATTGTTTATCAATGCATTTAGGCTTTTCCCAAACAGAAGTATCAGCTGTATCATACCATCCTCTTAAGTGTTATGGCTTTAACATACACAGGGCCATAAAAGTACATTACTGTATTTTCTGTAATTATTGTGAATATCCATACATTACAAATGTTGCAGAATTAGGGACGCTGTGTACATGGTACAGTTCTGCTTGTGTTTTCAGCTGTATGTCTGACACATTTATGTATCTTGGCACACAGTTGTCTTGTTAAAAAAAAAAATATATATATATATATATATATTAACATTACAGTAGCGTCATTTTTACTGCTGACAAAAATCAGGGGATATTTCAAAATAAGTGTGCTATGTAACTTAGGTAATGGCTGGTCAACGTCCTGCATAATGTGGTCATTAAACATCTATTTGCATAATACTGTATGTACTAAAGATGGAGAGATATTGTGGTATATATCCTGCCTTCTGCTGTAACCTTCAGATTAACCTCTTCCCTAAAAAGCTGCATTAATGGAAAAATAGCTATTACAGAACATTTTCAGGCTGTCACTGTCTGAGGGAAAATGTGCATGCGCGCAGTGTAACTAAATAAGATTGACCATGTTTTTGTGCCCTACAGAATTATCCAGAGTTACATACTCAGGGAGGAGACTGGAGCCCTCTCTTCAGAGGCATCTGACTTTAATAAAGCCCATCTGAGTAGAAGGGGGGGCATCATGGCCTCTCTGTACACATCACACCCAGCTGACAGCGGCCTCACGCTCGACCTCTCACTGGAGATCAACCGCAAGCTCCAGGCGGTGCTGGAAGACACGCTTCTCAAAAACATCACGCTTAAGGTAACATGACTTGTCTTACTCACATCATGTACCCTACTTCAGCTATTTGTTATGATTTATTCACTTGGTTCTCACATGACATGATTTGTTGTGCGCTATTAAGTCCCAGTATGCGGTAATTTGGGTATTTATGGGTCTTTTGGGAATTGGTGCAGCACCAGTGCCCGTTGGTATCCGCTGATGTAATCACAGCATTTATGTGGCTGAGATTTCAGGCGATGGCTATCAGAAACAAAGCATGTTGAGCAGTGATTGATGAACAAGATGCAGTGTGTACATTCCCATGCTGTGAATAGGCTTCCCCCACCAGATCTGAAGAAGGGTAGAGAATAAGCATGTGAATTTAGTGCCGTGGTATAAGAGTGGTGCTTTACTATATATGGGAATGCATTAACAAGAAGATCAGGTAAAGATGGATATTACTAAGGAAGAGTGCTTGGTGAGAAGAGAGTTCCAGTAGGATCAGGAAAGTCAGAAAGAGATTATCAAACAATCAGAGTGTCTTAAGAGAAAATCAGCAGGGAGCCTTACTTGTCTTGTTGCCCTCATTTATTGTTCTCACTTGCTCCTCTCTTTGTGTCTTCACTGTTCTCTTTCTGCAACCCTGGGCAGACCCCTTTCACAGTGCAGGTGCTTTAAGACATTTAAATTAACAGCATTTAGCATGTGCTCTTATTCAAACGTCCTACAGCTATGCCAAGAGCTAAGAACCTTGTTCAGTGGCAGCTTGGGAGAGTTGAAGTCCCATTATTTATGCAAGTAGCACAGCTGTCCAGATATGGGAGGTTTTGGTTTTACTTTTTTTGAAAATTATTACTCATGCCTTTACAGAGAGTAAAGATATTACAAGTGATGCTGTGATCATCTGTGGTAGCCTAGCGGTTAAGGTACTGGACTCTGGAATAGATGGTCCTGGGTTCAGATCTCACTTCTGCCAAGCTGCCACAATTGGGTCCCTAAGCAAGGCCCTTAACCCACCATTGCTTGAATTGTAAGACTGTATCAGTTGTAAGTCACTCTGGATAATGGTGTCTACTTAATGCCGTAAATGTAAATATTATCCCCTAAAACAGTTTTTGTTTTTAAAAAAGTACTATCTGGTCTTACAAGGAGGGCAGGATATGCTTTAAAAGAATGCATGTCTCTTGTCTAGGTTTTCCTCCTCCTGTCCCCAGAGAATAAACATGTCCTAAGTATAATTATAAGAATAAGTGTGCCCTAGATGGGATGCTGTTGCAGTCCGAGGAATTTGTTCCTCAAGCGATCACCCATCCCTCAGGCTCAGTTAGTTTGTGTCTGTGTATGATGCCTGACCCTGTACCACGTGCAGGTAGTAGTCCCCACAAGTGCATTAACCCCCCTGCATGTGAGTGCACAGAATTACAATTTAATTGCTCACACGCATTAGGTTGTTTGGCTTTGAAAAGATGGATGTTGCTCAAAAGACAAAGTTTCAGACTGTAGCAAATTTATAGCCGTTAAAGACCGCAAACTTATTTAATCATCTGCAAACTAACTTCTGTACAGAAAATAAAGCATATGATGATGTCATGTTCTGTCATGGGCATCTATGGCTCAGCTGTTCTGTTTGAACACGTTTGTCATGGCAAAATGTTTTAAGTAAATAAATAAAATCTGTGTAGCTTAAATGTAAATCTCTTTTTGTTATTTTGTTATTTATTGATTGTCTTTAATAATCAATAATAATTCCTATCTTTTAACATTAGCAAGCTAATGCAATGTAAGACTTTTACAAACACATTTTTGTAGAATCCAAAGTATTTTCTAATCTTCATTACAGACAAAGTCCCAGAAAATAGCAAGTTCTGTCAGTAGCACACGCCCCTACCAGACTGATAAATTTGTAATGAAAAGTTTTCACTTGTTTAAGTAATTTATCAAAAACAGGCATGGAAAACCAAACTATAACAAATTAAGATTGCATCACACTTCATGCGCCAGCTTGTCCTCTTTCCGTCTGCGTGTCTCTGCGTCTGTGTGTCTCTGCGTCTGTGTGTCTCTGCGTCTGTGTGTCTCTGCGTCTGTGTGTCTCTGCGTCTGTGTGTCTGTGTGTGTCTGTATGAGAGAGAGAGAATCACATGCGGTTTGACTGAATGCATCATAAACATTCATAAGCAGGCAGAAAAGCAAAGCAAAGAAGCCACTCTGTCTGGTGGACCACTCAAAAGCTATTCTATTATGCTGCAAGTTGTTTTGGGCTCTGAAACTAAAATGAGTTTGCTGATCAGGAGTTTCCATTTTACAGAGAAAAAGTGTTGAATGCTAAAAATTAAACATTGGTTTTAGAGCCAGAAGCAGCACAGCGTTAGCTGAAAAGGGCTAACTGAATTTCTTTCTCTACAGGAGAATCTCCAGACTCTTGGTTCAGAGATTGAGAGACTGATCCAGCAGCAGAGGCCATAAGCAGGTGACAGCATTTGAGGTGCAGAGAGGGAATTTCTCTACAGGGCATCTTAAATGTGGAACAAGGTCACAAGGTGTCTGGTGCTCTGAAGGACACAAGCAGTCACGCTCCCACAAATTATCTGACGCTGATACCCCAATGTGACTGACCTCTCAAAGGACTTTACTTTCCTCCATCTGTTTAGTGTCATGCTTTCCTCTCATCTGGTCTACTCCCACATCCTCACACACGTCCAGCGTGAGCTGCTCTGTGGAATGTAACTGCCCTTTCTCCTTGTGACCAGAATTTCTAAAGATCCCTACATAATACTGAACTCGACCCAGTGACTTGCAAATGTATAACGCATGGTGAATGAATGAATGATTGAATGAACTAGTGATTGCATGAATGGGGGGTGATGAAGTGTACTTCCACTTCCATTTTAAGCGCTTGACTCTACTAATAGACAAAATGATGAATCAGATACCTGCTCCAGACCTGCTCGTGTTCATCACTGCATAAAAGGCCACTGCTTCTTTTTCTGTCCCGTTATGCAAATGTGCCAATTACTGAATGTGTTGCATAATAACCAGACCCTAATGCAAACTCCAATGTGCTCTTGAGAGCTCTTGAAAGAGGACATTCTTCACCACAAGGGTTTCCGGCATATTAGTTTCTCTCTGTGGGCCGGGTGAAGCACTTAAGCAAAAAAGGTCATGTCAAACAATACACTGCATGCACTTTCTGTACATTAAGTGTCATGGTACAGTATCATAGATTAATCATGGCTAAACCTCGGGTGACCTCCGTTAATACATTTCTTGTCTTCTTGTTTTTTCATTATTTTCCTGCTCTAAACCAATTATGTCTGGGTTATGTTTGTAATTCTTGCTGATGGGAGAAAGAAGCTGCCGGTATTTATATTTTCATCTTTAGCACACACACCATACTGTTCACATCATTAAGTCATTACGAGGCGAAACTAAAAGGATAACTGGGGAAAGCCTGATTAAACAAAGTGGATGTAATATTAAGGAAAGAAGTAAATTATGTTTTTGCTGCACTATTGTACTGCAAAATTATTCCAAGGCAATTTAAAGACCTAGTGGATCAAACCCAAACCTCTATATAATATAATATGTATATATTAAGTGTATATATACAGTACTGTGCAGAAGTCTTAGGCTGTCTTTAGTGGTATAATGTCCACATACAACATTATTGGCGATTCAATCCAAAAACCTGAAAAATTGTGTTCATCACTCCATAGTTCACACCACTAATTTTCATTCTAGTCTTTGAGAGCTGGAGCTTATGTTAGCTTTTTCGCACTAGTCCTGTTCCGAAAAAGTGATGTTCTTGGCTGCTCCCATTCCCAAAAAAGACAATTCCTGATCACGCTTCTTCAGACTGCCAGAAGCTGCTGTTGCTCATGGGGAGGCCACACTAAATACTTGCCCCTGTATCCTATATAATTTTTATTCTTTCCACTATGGTATAATGGTGACCTAAGACATTGCACGGTACCGTGTAGTCTATATATATAGAGAGCAAGGGTGAGCTCCATAAAATGTGCCTGAGCTGTCATCCCCACAGCTACTGTCCTATTTAAAATCCCACAAAGAACAAATTCGTAACATCAAATTTCACTGGTGTATTGTATGCTTCCTACAGACTGTATTTTGACCACCTGGGGAATTACTGGCCTTTTATCTGTGTGCATAGAACTGCTGCTCTTGTGTGTCTTTTTTTTTTTATTTATTTTTTTTTTTTTTAATTCTTCAATCTACTGATTGGTCAATCTACGGTGGATTGTGAAGGATTGTTTGGGGATATGGCAGTCTGTACAGGTAGAATCTTATGTGTTTTTGTGTTTTACTGCCAGCCTTGTACCCATACTTGTTGCCCAAATGTATGAACGCACCCGCGTATGCTGTAAACAGGGTTTGATACCAGCACCTCACATCTTGACTTTAGCGTGCACAAACCAGAGGTGTAATTTCCCAACATACAGGATTGTTCACTTTTTCTTTGCACTCCGTCCTCTTACATTCCCTGCAACAAAAGACATAATGCAAAATATTTATGCAACGTGGAACTCTGATCTTTACGACAAACTGTCAGTTCTGGCAGTATTTTTTTTTTTCACTTTTGTCTCATAATTTATTAAATCTCTCCTTTGAAATTCTCTCCAGCTATATTATGTGAGTGTGAATGGTGAATTGTAAGTGATGAAATAATAATTTTGTTTTCCTTGTTGGTCATCTATGTGCTGTGTAATTAAGTAATCAAACTGTGATTATAAAATTGTAGATACAATGTCATGTAAATTGCCTAATGTTTTTTAATATATGATTCATGATTTGTTTCTGTATATATGGTGCTTAAAGGAATTAAAAGGATGGCCATATCCAGTGAAACTGGGTCTTGAATGAGAGAGTTCATTTTGATTAGCTCATTCTTGGTACAACTTTTCTAGTGTTTAGGCATTGGGGGTTTCTGTTAGGAAAATCACAGTTTTTTTAATAGCATAAGAGGCAGGCATCAGCATGTATTTAATTATGCAGGTCAGTGTTTTTATAGCCAGAGCATTTCAATTTTAGCAGAATACAGCGCTGCATGCACAATGAGAGTGAGGATGAAGTTTCTTCCTACAATAGCTTGTACTACATCACTAGACCTATTAAGAGGTTCAGTGTTTAGTTTCAGTTTAAGCTTTCTCTGTGTAACAGATACAGGGGTTGGACAATGAAACTGAAACACCTGGTTTTAGACAAAGGTTTGGCTATAGCAACCCGGCCATGTATATTGACCCTGTGGATCCTGACGGACAGTTCTGGTGGAAACAGGAGAGTTGAGGTGCACATTTAA
>JAVSBV010150495.1:0-15352 GCA_033117975.1 Parotocinclus spilosoma
CATAGGGCATGTTTGTTTAATCGGACCAGCCAGTTATCAGGACCAAAACGATCGCGTCCTGATGTGGTCCCATTAACTGGAATCAACTGTGTATGTGTATGTATATATATATATATACAGTATGTATATATATATATATATATATATATATATATAAATATAATATAAATGCACACAATGGAATATAAACATGCCTTGCTGGCTGCACGTAACCAGGAGGGATTGAGTCCACTTGAAGAAACACCCAATGTGTTACCCAATCCAAAACAGCCAATGCAACATCCCCTTTTAAACACTGTCAAACTTTAAGCAGACCACAAACATTTGGAAGATACATTTGTTTTACATAAAAAGTATGTAAACAGAGTTTTAAAGTAACACACAAATAATACTTATGGCAGTAAAAATACATGTGCTAAACTTTTATGGCTGCAACTTAGTGTTAAAAGTTAACAAGCGTTAGAAAGAGTTAAAAGACAGGGTTTATTGTAATTTGTTTGAATTTTTAAAATCTTGGTCATTAAAGTGATTGAATGGCTCTTAAATAGCGTTTGGCAGTTTGGTGCAGTCTTTACTAGGGCTGTTCAAATGAATGCAATAATGTTTTACCATTCAGAGAGGACCCAGACTGTTCCACCTGGGATCAAACCCAGGACATTCTCAAGTGAGACAGCAGTGCTAGCCACGTGCCACCCCAATCATTTTTAACATGATTAAGATGAGGTAAACCTTTATTAGTCTCACAGTGGGAAAATTTTACAGCAGTGAAGAGATAGCAAGGCACTCAGTATGAGACAAATATATATGAATATAAGAAAAATAGAAAAATAGAAACATAAACATAAGTAATAAAGTCTGCCTATAAAACATTATATACTGTACATGTTAATTACAGATACATTAAAACATGGTTTCACATTGAGGGGGTATTGCACATTGTGGTGTTGTGTGTTAAGTGTGTGCATGTGTGTGTTCGTGGTCTGTTGAGAATAACAGTTTATTAATCACATTTTTCATTTTTGTTCCTGTTAAAGACCCATAGTAATGGGCTGTATCCTATTATTAGCCTATTATTAACAAAACTGGGGTATTACATTCATTGACTGCAGATCCTGCCACATTAATACACTAACACACTCACGTGGCTCACAATCGCATGAGATATTGTTAAGCAGTTAAGGTACAAGACTACGGACCACAATCTGCCACAGCCATAGTTGCGCACTTGTGAAAGGCCCTTAAGCCTGGATTGAACGTTAATGAACATTAATGGACTGTGTGGTCTAGCAGTTACGATACTGGACTACTGACTAGAAGGTCCAGGGATAAAATCCTACTCTTGCCAATCCGTTACTGTAGGATCCCAGAGCAAGACCCTTACCACACAAATGCTTGGATTATAAGATTGTGGTAAGTTTATTTCTGGATTTTCTTTTATTTGATTGAATTTTAATGTATTTCAATGAATCATTGAAATTTGATTAATAGCAACAAATGCATGGTGTTCATGGATTTGGACTATGGTTCATTTTGCATTGTTTCCAATCTCGGTCTGTTTTCTTGCCTGATTTCATCCTTGTCATCCCAGAAGCATATTGGGATAAACCCTTCTTTTTGGGGGAAGCTTAGTGTACTGCTACTTCAGTCCCAGGCCTTTCTCTTCTCTGCTTCACACAGACTTATAATTAGGCACCAAAATGATTTGTCCTTCCTAAATGGAAACATATTCATGTATGTGTGAGTGTTTACATGCAAATGTGCACATGTGTATGTTTTGTGTGCATGTGCGTGCATGTGCAAAGACCCCCTGCGGTACACTAGGCAGCAGATGGTATTGCAGTGAGATTGGGATAGAGCCATTCTGCTTGCAGACATCAGAGATCTAATTAGGAAATCAGAGCTACTTCCATTCATGCCAACACACACATGCACACACATTTCGACTAGCCCCACAGAGTCAAGCTTTTAAGTACCGCCTAAAACTGGTTGTACTCGATTTTAAAATGCGCTTCTATTTGATTTCAAAAGACCAGCCAATGTCATACCAATGCATCAGAATGGCAAATTGGGTACTGTTACCAGGAACTGAGATGCAAACGAGCTAATGTAGCTGTGGACAGAGGGATGTGAAATGCACATTGTGCTGAAATCACTGGCATTACTTTTTAACAGGTGCAACCATCAATCGTCTTCTGCCAAGTGATCCAGGGGCATCAGAGAACTGAAACACTTATTTATAGAACATCTATGGCTATCATTTTCCTGACACAACTTGGCCTGCATGGTGTTAAACCCTCAGTTGAGACACTAACATGCATGCTGATGATTGTCTGTGTCACTTCTGTTCTGAGCGTGAACTACCAGATACTCAGATAGACAGATAATTGGCTACCAAACACAATATATGGACCCTGGTCATCTGTGATTCCTTGACATGCTTGTTTCTTAAATCTTAAAGATATCTTTACCAGTTCCTGGAGTTGAGTGGGTTTCTTGATTGCTTTAAGACCACCCATTAGTGTTGTGTCTCAGTAAGTGCTGGTCCTCAGTTTTCACTGATTTATCATGAGGTGTTGAAATAAACTTTAATTGCAAATGGACACTTGTTTCAGCAGACCTAGACCCTTGGGTATCCAGCAGTTCGGTAATTATAACCTGAAATGAGCTCTGTACACCTTGGTACATTGGGAGACAGACTTTAGTCTACCCTACTGGGCTGCATTTACCCCTGACTTAGTGCAATGGACATGTTGCCTATTGAAAAATGTGAGGTCCTGCAGAGCATTTTTCATGCTGCCCAAGTGATAGTGATGTGATATGCTGTCAACCACTAAAAAATTGTCTTCAATCTCATGTAAGATGCAAGATGAATGCGTTCACAATTGAAAATAACATTCTTGAACCAGAATAGGCACCAGCATTAGCACTGTGTCAGTGGAAAGGGTTAAATTAGTTACCATATAGAGAGAGTTAAAAATGGCTTGCGGACTGGTGTAGAAACAGTCTGTCTACTGTTACGGAACTGGAGAGAGGATCCAAGGATACGGGATGGGGGGACGAACGACGTCAAAAGGGTGAGGGGTAACACAAAAGGCGGAGCAAAAGGCTCCCCAGAGTACAGAAAATAAAAAGGGAAACCCAAAACCAGGCGACGTCCCGAAAGGGGAAATCTCCTGGCACGTGCGTTAACGATTTGGCCGCGCGGGGCGCTGAGTAATCAAAGAAGCGAGCATTAGCTTGTGCGCGCTGACAGCGTGAGGGGAGGTGGCGTTGGGCCGCGTCCCAAATAATGGGAGGCTAAATGGCCCTGAAGCGCCAGGGGGCGAGCATTAGCTCACGTGTGAAAGTGCGCGAAGAAGCCGCATCGGGGCGCATCCTAAATGGAGCAGCCAACCGAGCGGAGTGGCTCTAAGCAGCGTGAGGGGGAGAGGCAGAGCCTCGAGGAACCCTGATACGTCCCTAACAGGCCTAGTTACCTCGAGGATTTCCCCCCTGCACATCCGTCGGCACTAGAAGCCCCGGCATGTCACCCACTACGCGTGGCAAATGGGCCAGTCTAAAAATTGCCGTCTTCAGTGCGAGCAGCGTGAAAAGCCGAGCATACTGTGACAACGTGGCAACGAGCAGCACTGAGGCTGGTGCTTAAATAACGAGAACCTCAGGTGTTCGTTATCACACCGTCAATTAGGTGCTGCATATAAACCGGCTCATCGATTGCTCTGTAACGGCAGTCGGTGAGGACAGTGGCTCACATGGGAGCGCGAGGTAGGTCTCCTAACATCATCGTGTTAAGAAAAAAGCTAATATTAACATTTCACAATGAAAATTCAAATACACAACAACAATTGCGTTAAAAACTCCTAAGGTCCTTATTATGTATATAGTTGAGGTCACCCATCTCAAGAAGAAAAGCTTCTAATTATTCCTTTTTGCCACTGAGGTGAGCAAAGCTCCATTATCCCAACATATTCACAATCTGCTGTAAATTTCATAGCATTGTGAAAATGCAGTTCCTTTGTATCTCTCCCCATCTATTAAAACACTTTTTAGTTTAAGCCCTGTGCAGTTTAGTTGCATCACTCTACCTGCTGTGATCCCAATGGGGGGGCAATAGAAAGCATCCTGAGAAGCTGCATCACTGTCTGACGTGGGAATTACCACATCTCAGATTGCCCAACGCTTCAGCAGTTAGTGAAAACAACTAGAAACATCAAGAATACAGCAGGGTATTTCCACTACCCCGGCTATGCACCACGAGTACATAAGCACAAGAGCATTTTGGATGACCCCTCCCAGACTGTCTATTTCCTTGTGAGAAGGCACACAATACTGAAACATCCATAACATAACTCATAGCCTCTACAACAATACCCTTACCCCAGGCAATCAGGCTCCTCATTACCCCACTGCACCAAACATGAAACATCTGAAGACTGATCAGTTTAGTCAAACTGGCTTAATCCCATGACCACTTTTTGCATCTGTATCTCAAAAAACAATCATTGTTTTTGTACATGTATTATTTCAAATCCACATTTTCACTGCTACACAAAGTACTTCGGTTTTAGATATAATGTACGCAATTTATGCCCAGTCATTAAACAACATGCATCTGTTATTTAGGTACTTATGTACTGATGTCTGGAGCCTGTCCCTGATTTCACATGGTCCCAATTTATAACAGGGCTGGGGCAAGAATTGATGTTGCAACACTGAGGATGACCTCTCATCCAACCTTTCCTTTCTTAGACAATTTTGATCATTGCTTGCGTGACGTGATCAGTGCCTGATCTGAAGCAATTTCCAGTGCATTTCATTTATGCTTTGTACCACCACGTCTAAAGTGTATGCTAATCTATCATGCACTTGCTCTGTCTTGTGAGTTTCATCATGGCCCCTTTTGTATTGAAATTGAAATTAAGCTCTGGTTGCTCCATTTCTTTTGCTCTTGCTTCTTTAAAATGTTTCTACACCTAGATCGGAGTCCATTTGTGGTAAATTCAGATGATTGGACATTTAGAAAGACACAAACAATGCATCACAACTTACAATGCACATCAGAGCATAAAACAAGCCATGAGGAGGAAAAACTGTCTTTAGAACTCAGAGAGACAGGACTGTGTGGAGGTGCAGATCTGGACAAGGCTACAAAACCTCTGCTGCATTTTGAGCCAATTTGCCTCAATAATTCTTAAATGGAAGCAGCTTGGAACAACCAGGACTCTTCCTAGAGATTTCCAGTGAATTATTGTTGCAACACTCCACCAAACTGGGCTTTATACTAGAGTGACCAGACAGAATCCCCTGAAATGGGCTCTGTATACCTCGGTACATTGGGAGACAGACTTTAGTCTACCCTACTGGGCTGCATTTACCCCTGACTTAGTGCAATGGACATGTTACCTATTGAAAAATGTAAGGTCCTGCAGAGCATTTTTCATGCTGCCAGAGTGAAGTGATATGCTGTAAACCACTAAAATATTTTCTTCAATCTCATGTTAGATGCAAGATGAACACGTTTACATTTGAAAATGACATACTTTATCCAGAATATGCACCAGCATTGTGTCAGTGGGAAGGGTAAAATTAGTCACCGTATAGAGAGAGTGAAAAATGACTTCCAGTGAATTATCGCTGCAGCACTCCACCAAACTGGGCTTTATGCTAGAGTGACCAGACAGAATCCCCCATTCAGTAAAATACACATCAAAGCCTACCTGGAGTTTGTAGGCACATTTGCAAGGTTGTGAAGACTTTCTGAATGCATTGTATGTAGATGAGACAGAAAAGAAATAATCATGACAGATCTCTTGTCTTCAGACACTGTCACACACAGCTAGGCATACTAACACTCATAACAAGCTGATATTTATGTATTTGGTGATTCAGATATTATTATCTTTTGCCAAATAATGTTTTGTTGATTTTCTAAATCAGAAGAAGGGAAGATCATTATCTGCAGGGAAAATGTTATCTGCTGTTTTAATGTAACATTCATGTTTTCAATTACTAAATTGCCATACTCATGTAATCAAAGTCAGGATTGCAAGGGGATTGAGTCTTAACCGGTATCACAGGGCGCATGGTGGGAAGCCTAGACACAGTTTCACACAAACACCATTTCATTCACACTGGCACACTTTGAAGAAAATGGTTGAATGTCTTTGGAATGTGGGAGTAAACCAGACATCTCTAAACTCAGAAATCTCTGTTGACCAGACAGATTGATTCTGTGCAGCAGGTAGCACAATGGCTACAACTGAAGTAGGGTAACATCACATGATGTCTAATATCCAATCAGGTGAAGGCTTTGGACCAAATCCTGTATGAATTAATGGTTTATAAATGTATATGCTTTATTAGCGCAGCACGGTGGCTTTCTGGGTAACACCACTGCCTCACAGCTAAAGGGGCCCAGGTATAATCCCAAAGTCCATCCGCCTGGGTCTACGATGTGTTGGCGCCCCGTCTGGAGTTTTTCCTGTCCTTATGGACAGAATTGCCGGGTGGGCCCCGGCTGGCCCGCGACCCCATAATAATGTGAATTAAGCGGATGATAATGGATGGATGGATGGGTTTATTAGTTTCATGTAAAAATCAGCAAACACACATATACTAGTCTATACAAAGCTAGTCTATACATATGTTCAAAATCTAACAAACATGAAAACTGATAACTTAATTTTCTCTCTTAGATGCAGAGCAACAGAAAAGGTTTGCTGCCTGACCCCAATCTAGCCCAACTTATTAACAGCATGACCAATCCAGCTGCTCTTCAGGTCCTTATGAGACCATACCACACCGGTAAACGTGGAGGTACGATTACACACACACACACACACACACACACACACACACGGCTTTGCTACTTATACCACTCTGTAGGTAGACTGACTATGAAATGTTCATGGAGGTGTTACATATCATTTTTATAGTCAAATCAGAGAGATTCATAGAGATTATATAAGTTATAATTAAGTCAAGTAAATATATTTTGTTGTAATTCTGCTTAAAATTCTTAGGCGTCCGTTATACTAGATATACTATTATTTTAGCAATAGTATAATGGCCATATATAAGCATTTCTTGGTCTCGTTTTTAAGAAGTATTTAAGAGGTTTTTTTTATTTAAGAGGTATTTAAGGAGTATTTAAGAAAAAAATAGTTAAAATATCTTCCCTTAAATTCACCTGCTAGTGCCACCTGGGACTCCTGGGGGGCCCTCAGGAACTGCAGTTTCCAGCAGCTGGCCCTTATCACTTAGCCACTGAAATAGTTAACTGGTTGTTTCTACTGTGGGGCTGAAGTATGCACCGATGCATTAGTATCGACTAATTAGAGTGTTGGCTATTCTGTAATGTAGTAAAAATACTCAGTGGACAGTTGAATTCCCTGCATGTGCATCACTGCATGTTTTTCTCCAAATTATTGTTTTTACATTAAAGAACATTCCTTTATCCAAGTCTGAACAATGCAAAACAGTAGACATTTTCTTGTATTATTTTTTATAAAAACAATTTTTTTAAAATTGTATAACATTAAAAAATAAAAACAAAAATAAATAGACATTAATAAATAGAGAGGTTTAAATTTGTAAACAAATTGCTCAACTGTAACTTTACTGTACCTTAAATAATCGATACAGGCGGAGCCCAGAATCGGTATTGAACCAGGGATCTCGGAGATGTGAGGCGGCAGAGCTAACCACACCACCACCAAATCGAAATCTGTACTTTTCTTATATAAATATTTAAACAAAAATAATATTTAGTTCCCTTCAATCTCAATCAATTGGAAGGAGTCTCCCTGATAGCGGGATATGTATCTATGAGCATGATGTATGATTGTACCCTAGGGCCTTGAAAAATGCAATTGCATTAGATGGTATAATAAACACAAACACATTATCCAGCTCAACATTGCCTTATTTTTGCATCACTACGCAATACATTGTTACACCCCGAATAAGGACGGAACATTTATTTGAAAAGTTGGCTCGAGTGTTTTTACTTGTCACATCCTATGCTGATATGACTATATACATAAACAGGGTTGATGCTTTGTTTATGAGACCACCAGTCTCTGTGATGCATTTTCAGTGTGTAGCCCAAATAAGTGCTGTTCAGTTCAGAAGTTTCCCTGACTAGTGCCCTACATAGCGTTCTATATAGAACAGTCTAATTAGTGAATATTGAATGAGCGAATAAGAGATCGAATTTGGAGACGCCTTTAATCATTTTTTCCCTACAGCATAATGATTCAGTGAATATTCACAAGTGGTCACGTTATCAAACTCTGAGTTCAGTGGCTTAGAGCAGATTCGTCTCTGGATGAAATCCTAATCATATATTAAAATGAACTTTTTTTGGGGGCGGGTGGATAAATGAGCTGCGGAAGGGCTTTGAGCAAGAGCTTAAGGAGAACACACCAAATATAGCCCATGATTAAATCTTAAACTTCTCTACCTATTCCGGAGTGTCCATTAGCGCCCATACTGGACACGAAGAAAAAGAGCCAGTGGTCCACTGACATAGTCTACCTTTGTCATCTACCTTATTAAAAAAAACTCGACTTTTTACTTCTGGTGTGCCCCACTGTGTTGCTTTTTTTGGCAGGGAAATTTCGTCCTCAGGCTGTTCCCTTTGTCAGACCGCCGCTGACAGCTGCGCTGCTTCAGCTCGGAAAAGCACAGCAGGTACGTTAGTCACTAAAACGCACTCACACGCGCGCAGACTTGTTAGCATTTCTGTATTTCTCATCTATTGTCACTATCTATTCCCTTATGCTTACAATGTGGTTATTTAGAAACACAACTAAAATTCTGGACTTTTTACACTCAGTTATGACTGTATGCAGTGCAAGTAGCAGAATTCACAGGAAGTTAGTTCCTAATGAGTTTTGCACACACTTACTCACAGGGTGCAATGTTTCTCCGTGTTCTCACCATGTTTCAGAATGCCATGCTGGGGAACGGGCTCGTTCTACAGAACCTTCTCCATATGCACATGGCGCAACAACAACTCCTGCACATCAAGGACAAGCACGTCATTAATGTGAGAGCGTGCATTGGGAAGGATGTCTAATCTGCGTGTGTGCATGCATGTGTTTTGCTGTATCCATATGGGTTTGTGTTTACCATGTCTAAGGAAGGATTACCTACAAGATTGTTATTTAGTACTCAAACTTTCTTTATGTTTGAATGAAAACATTCATTTTTTAAAGTTGTACTGGGTCGAAGTTTGATTACAGACTAATTATAGTCTTATAGTTTCTTATATATTATAGGCTTGTAGGCTTTATATTATAGTCTGGTGTTGGTTTTAACAATACATCTAAGTAAATTGTTAGGTTAATATTCCTACTCTATGTGCCATCTTTTCACTGTTGCTCAGCTTGTTCATGGTCTGTATAAAAGACCATCTTGATAAATGTTCAGGTAAGATACTTAATTGCAGCAGCACAATGCATACTTGTATATATCAAGATATTAATATCTACTGTATATTGTATACTGTATATTTGGTCTAAAGTATTCCAAAGTTATTTAAACACATCTATATCTTCCCCTGAGATCTCCCTTTGAGACCTAACAAACATAAGGAACTTTTTTGCAGAATGATTGTCTCTACAGTTTGCCGAGTGACCTTTTGTGCTGGTACCTTGGCTGGTTTAAGCCTGTCATGGACATTCGTCTCTTGAAGTTTGTCATAATCTTCATATTCTGCACAGTGGTTAGTTTGGAGACTGGGAAATAAGTTAGGTGTTGAACTGTCTTTAAAGCCAGTCCTTCTCGTCCTCAGACACATCTCGCTATGTCTGCATATGACACCCAACTCAAATTCGAATCCCTCCAGTGGTAGGCTGCAGTATTAGACTACTGAAAGTTTTTAGGAAAGGTTTTAAAATAAGCATTTGAGCACATGGATTTGCTACCCATAGAAGTCCCATAATTTATGTTTAGCAGACAATCTTACCCAAGGCAACGTACAGCTCTAAGCAAATTTGGGTCAATGACCCAACAGTGGCCGCTTGGCAGAGGTGGGATTTGAACCTTCTGGTTCAAAGTCCAGGTCAAGTCACTGCAGTACCTTTAGTCATTCTCTAGTCTTCTTTTCATTCTTTCATGTCTGACCCAGAAAGTTTATGTTTAGTGTGCATTATTCCTCTAGTAGTTTCAGACCACTTTAATAAGCATGAGAACCACTCATTTATTCCAAGTCTAGTGTCCATATTTTCATCTTTCCATCCAAGTCTTAAGCCACTTCTGCTAAATGTACAAATATGTATTTCAGCATTCATAAAAATCCACTGTTTCTGGAATTTTGTTGTATTGGCTTTATCCAAAACAAAAGACATTATTCAGCAAATGCTATTTACACACATGAAAATATATTATTGCTTTGTTCATTTTTTTTTCTTTGTAATGAAGGCAGTATCTTGTACCCAGGAAGACATTAGTTTTGATTAGCTCGCTTACCACCCAAGCATTAGAGCGCCTGCAGGCTGAATAATAGGTTTATTTAATAATGCATAATAACAATTCTCAATAACTTGCAGAAAATAGGAAAGAAGAAAAAAACAGATTTGTAGGGTGGATGCACTCCCAAGTTTTGTTCATTTTTCTGTTGTAGATGTGTTACATGCATGCCACTGTTTATGTTATAATACTGCTGTTGCTTTCTATTACTGTATATTCTGTATATTTCTGAGTATGTATACGTTTACATTTACAGCATTATCCAGAGCGACTTACAACTTATACAATTTTACAATCCAAGCAATCGTGGGTTAATCGTGGGCCTTGCTCAAGGGCCCAACTGTGGCAGCCCAACACTTGACCTTCTGTTCCAGAGTCCAGTACCTTACCCACTAGGCTACCACAGTCCCCATTCTATACACTACTCTATGCTAGTGTTATTTCAGCCACACCTATTGCACAGCATGACAATATAACGTATACAGGCATGCTGAACACTACAATAACTCTACATTTCACATTGTCATAGGTTTCAACCCCCAGCCAAGGTATTTCATAAACCTACTGTCATTCTTTCTAAAAACTAATTTTATATCAAAATGTTTTTCAACGTTGAGGACAACTTGCCAAAGGCAACTTGCACAATCTAGTTAAAATAATCTAGTAGAAAAGCCTTCTCAGAAGAGTGAAAACTGTTATATCACCAATGGGAAAGAAACTCCATTTGGATACACGTGTTTTGGGATTTAATTGTTGGGTGTCCACAAACTTTTGCTTAATTATGTGTGTTGAAGTAGATATGCAGTAATGCCTATAAGTGTTTGTTTTTTTTTAGGTATTTTATGTTTTGTTGGATGTACTGTTTGTGTGTTTATATTTTTATTTATAAAATACAGATAACTGCAAGAAGTGCACTTAAGACAGTATTTAATGCTGACACAAAAACTTAGAATTAGAAACAGTGATGGATAAATATACACTCACCTGCCACTCAACTGCTCATTGACGCAAATTACCTGCTGAAAGGACCTGCTAAAATTCAGTATCAGAATTGGGAGAAAATGTTATTTGGTTGTTGGAAGGCATTCCTATTGATGCTAGATGGGCTTGTTTGAGTATTTCAGAAAATGCTAATGTACTGAGAAACCCATCTATAGGCTGAATAGAAACCCATCTATAGGGTTTACTGGGAAAATATCCACTGAGCTGCAGTTTTCTGGGTGCAATGCATTGTTGAAGCCAGTGGACAGAGTAGAATGGGCAGACTGGTTTGACTTGATAGAAAGGCAACAGTCACACAGTAGAGCACACAGTATGGCACATTTTAGTCCTTTAATATTAACTGAATGATATTTAAACACCTCAACCTACCTAAGTATTGTTGCTGATCATGCCCAACCCTTTACGACCACAGTGCACCTACTTCTATATCTTCTATGGGCTACTTCCAGCAGGATTCCAACAGCCCATTTTACAAACCTCAAATAATCTCTGAGTTTCCAGTACTGAAATTACCTTCACATTTACCAGATACAGTATCAACCCAATGGAGCAAATATAGATGTGGTGGAACGGGAGATTTGCATTTAAATTAACTTTTACGTTATTTAGCAGAAACCCTTATCCAGAGCGAATTACAATTGAGTCCTACTATCCAAGCAATTGTGGGTTAAGGGCCTTGCTCAAGGACCCAACAGTGGCAGCTTGACAGAGGGGGGGATTTGAACCCTGGACCTTCTGGTCCATAGTCCATTGTCTTACACACTAGGCCACCACAGTCCCAAGGTTTGCATCCTGGATTTGCAGTAAATAAATCTGCTAGAACTGCATGGTGCTGTCATGTCAATGAGGACAAAATCTCTAAGGAATGTTTCTAGGACCTTGTTAAATTTAAGCCATGAAGGATGAAGGCAGTTAGCAAGATATATCTACTAAAGTGTCCAGTGAGTGTAAAATATATATTAAAGCTTATTTTGTGAATGATACACATTTCATGTCACATGTTGTATATTGACTGCACTAATACATTCATGTAATCCCTTTCCATTGTCCTCTATGTTCTCTCACTCTCTCTCAGATCCCCAGCCTTTTAGGCGACCCCTCTCGGTTACTTCTCCATAAAGTCCTGGCTCTGCGAGGTGTACCAGTTACGAAAGGGCTGATGGGTGATTCTTTAACTGGTGGGTGTTGATGGCAGTGCATAGGCTCTATCTTCAGTCCCTACTTCACAGAACAGCATTTGCAATGCAAATCTTCTCACTGTTTCAAAAATCCATTATGAATAGGCTGCTGCTTCAATCAGTGTTCTTCTTTTGGTGATCTTATTCAGACGATACCTTTGAAATCCATGTATACATTCATTCATTAGTAGATCCCCGTCTGTGCTGCATGATTTTACAGAGGAAATGGAAGGTGATGCTTAACATATTTTTAATGTACTCTTGCATTTAAATGGGACTTTAAAATAGCTCTTCATTTATTTTTTGAAACATTTCTATAGCAATGTATCTAGGCCACGTGTCTCATGGATGCTGTATTACATTTGCCACTGTCCACTGTTTGTAACAGTTAAACGTAAACCATAGCATATCCTGTAAAGTTGTGCATGCGTGCGTGATTGTTTGTGGGTTACAGATAGAAATGGCAAGACAATGTGGGCAAATTATATTTAATGTATTATATTGTATATGTGTGAAATATGGGTTCTACAAAGAAATGAAAGTTTTATACATGTCATACTGTTTGTTAATTATTAGTTATTTTCAGTGTGTTTTGTCCTGTTTGCTGCATCACAATATTTCATTGTGACGTCTGTGAAGGAGGGTTGCCAAGTAATTACAAAAACACTACTTGTGTAATGCAAAATATAAATGTCATTGGGTAATTTTATAAGAAACAGCCTGTTCATGCCATTTTGTCTTGTCCTGGTAAGGAAAAAAAAATCATCATATGAATGAAACCTAAAATCCAAAAGAGATCCAACCTTCTTGCACTACTTGCGTTACCTAATCTATACTTTTTTTTATACACTGCTCACAAAAATTAGGTGAAAAATGCATTTCTGCGAGCAGTTTAGTGTAAATAAGCATAAGCTGCATACAAGAATTATGAGAACGTAATAATATATGGACTATAGTAAACCAAAGATAATAAAATATTAGGAAGAATATGATAAAATAGATCATTTAAAACTACAATAGTATATATACAGTATGTGAATATAATAATGCAGAGAATATGGATTTTGGCTGTATTTAGTCCAGTAAGGTAGGTTTAGTCCTGCAGGTTCCTCAGTTAGAAAGTTTTGTAGGCATGACATGATCAGTTACCCGGAGGACCATGCCCCTCTGAATTCCTTGTGTGTCCCAGTATGAGTGTGTATGCCCTGCAGCTCATAACAACTGGTCCTTCATAGGAACTAGCAGCAAGATTGCAATTAACAGTAAATAATGATCAGCTTAACAATATTAAATAAATATATGTTTGTATTTACTATAGGGTAATTAACTCATTACCCAAAATTCACAAAAAATACAAGATTGGTGACCCTTTATTGTCTTTTCATGTAATCTCTTAATCTCTTCTCTCGTGGTTCTTAGAGTCAGTTCAGGAGGCTGGAGGCTCCAGCGCACTCCACTCCAGTGATCAAAACGATGTCTCAGGTGTATCATCAAGCCTGGACAAACAGTCTGTACTGTCAGGACCCACAGAAGGCCCTGCTTCCTCACACAGTCAGCTACACTGCCTCAATGCAGGTTCAGGCAGAGCAACACTAAACTCCAAAACTCAAAATAACCTCAGCATTACCACAGAGTGCAGCAACACTCTCACAGTGAGTGCTGAATCCACCTTCTTCACTTTGTGCTTACCCTTACTCTCATATGAACTCCTGGTTTAATTATATGCTTTATTGATTTTCTAAATACAATCTAACCCTGTTACTCACCTACCTCTGCTTAATGGCTATTTTTGGAGAGAGGTGAGTCTGGCAACTTAAGAAGGAACTAGACAAAAGCAGTGACATTCCTACATGATGCTGACATAATGCGTTTTAATGAGCAGCATGGTCCCGTGATCATACAATCACATTTACAATGTACATAAACATGTCTAAAAGACTGACGAGAGATTAGTACGTCAGTGGAGCAATAAGAATTAGCAGTGAGGTCTCAGCATAGTGTGAGGAGAGAGCAGGAAAGGCAACGCTGTCAGTAGGATTAAAGTGACACCTACCGACCGGTCAGCTGAAAAGTTTAACACTTATTATAGTAGAATTTCATCGCAAAAGTTCAGCTGAGGTTGGCGAGATAATGGGCACCCAGATAACGAGGTTAGACTGTAGAAAGAAGTTAACACAATACAATCTAAAGTGGAAAAACTTTATAGGCTGCAAATTTTCTGTTTGTTTGTTAAAACGAAGACAACCCTAACTTTTAGGTATAAACTTAATTTAGCCTTAAATCAGTTCAAGTGTAGACAGTCTAGATCTTTGAATATCGTGAGCCTTCAAGCCACTTATGGTCTTGTGCTTGCAATCAACATCCATGGATATTCTCTAAACAACCAAGTTATGTCTGAACTGCCATAAGAGTCAGACCAAGATCGTGAAGGCAGGTTTATGGCAGTAGTGCTGTGGTAAAAATGACAGACTGACCTCCGCCTACAGTCACCAAGCTTCAGCTTGGAGAGAAGCATATATGCTACTTAATATCAACAAATCTTGGAAGTGAATAGGCAAAAGTCTGAGAGTTGAAGTGAAAGCGCTTCTCTGGATCTACAGTGCATCCGGAAAGTACTCGCAGCGCTTCACTTTTTCCACATTTTGTTACGTTACAGCCATATTCCAAATTGTATTAAATTAATCTCTTTCCTCAAA
>JAVSBV010150524.1:0-12149 GCA_033117975.1 Parotocinclus spilosoma
TCTCAGTATTGTATTACAGGCTGTCAGAAATATAAAATGCACGTCTATATCATGAAAAGTAAAGCCAATTTTAAAATATTAGCATCAATTTCAATCTCAGCACCCCAAAATTAGTTAACAACTGGTTTGATGCCCGAAACATTTTGGCTGTTAACCAGTGTTATAAAGATTATGACTTAAACTTCGGGAGTCAGGTGTTCACGACAGGATTAAACCAGCTAAGATAGCAGCACAAAAACACACTCAGCAAACACACAGCGGGATTATTGCACAAAAAAGAGACTTACAAAAAGAAAAGCAACATATGACGTAACATAAATGCTGTCAATGCCAAACGCATTTAGAGGGACTAAAAAAATACAGTATATACTTGAAGAAATTTTACTATTCAATTAGTAAAGTTTGAACTTTACATCACATCCTCCTGTGATTTTACTGGCAGGTTGCAAAGTATAAATACAATTATTGCCCCAGTCACGTAATCACAGGGGAGATCTTTGTACTGACAAAAATGCCCCCCTTAGATGCAGTCAATTATGTGTGTGTGTGTGTGTGGGTGTGTGCACGATGCTGACCTGACCAAAAGGCAGTGCCAATACTAAAACAAAGGTCGCTTGATGATGGCCACACCAGTACAGGAAAGCAGCAGCACTTAACATCCATGATATCGTCTGTAAAACTGCACATTATGATATCTGTATGCTCTCTGAACAACATACCATATAACATAGCTAACAATGCAATATTGTACTGTACTGTAAGATACTGCATTGTTTTCTACAGTGATTTACTTAATATCAACACTGACCACTGCATATTGATTTTTTTATAGTTTGCTATTTAAAATGAGTAAAATCTTATCTCAGTGTAGAGCATGGACTCACTCATCACTATAACTGTATTATAACCCATTTATCATCATCTCTGAGCTGATAAGCACATCGCTTGCCAAACATCACTCAGCATGCAGCCTGCTCACTCTGATGCTACAAGCGTTTAATAAAACTGTGTTTAAATCTTTCTGCACTGTTAAGTGTCTCATTAGAACGGCTAAACCACAATAGCTAATAAAGGTAAAGTAGGTCCATGACCTTCAAAATTAGGATAATAACCTAATCAGAGCATGAACATGTATGCCAACAGCTTTTGTCCAAACAGATGCTACTTGGTATATAGCTAATACTAAATATACTGCTCACAAAAAAATATCCCATAATGAAATATCCCCTAATTTTCATTTTTCATCTTCATGCTTTGACCACGCTCACATCACCTTTAATGATGCTGTATTTACACTGCTTACAAATATTAAGGGATCTTTTATTTATAGGGGATAATTCGATTATAATTCTTGTGAGCAGTGTAGATACAGAATTATCAAAGGTGATGTGAGCATGGTCAAAACAACATTACACACAACAATAAAAATAAAACACACCACTACATAAAGTCTAGCAGGTCCAGTACAGGCAAAGTGTGAAAGAACAAAGAAGTCGAGGCAAAGAAAGGAGCTCTTACCACGGGGTTGGCGATGATCCAGCAAGCTCTGGTAATCCAGTACCAGCCTACAAGTGGCATGAGGATCAGAAACAGTTGGCGGAGCGGGCATAGTGGCTTTTTAACTCCTAGATCGCAGTGATGGCACCAACCGGGTTACTTTCTAATCTTATTCCAAACAACGTGTAGCAGTTTGAATGCAAATAACCTAAATACGCAGCTTAAAAACCTTTAGCACAGCGCGTTAAACAACCAGGGCGTTCAGCTTGCTCTTAGTCCAAGCAATTCAGCTCACCCTTCACACAAAAACGAGTGTGTAACAAAGGAGCCAAAAAGCAGAAGCAGGTTTCACAAAAGCACCTAAATAAAGTCCTTACAAACCGAAATACTCCGTTTTTCTGACAGAAGAATCCCACAAGTCTCTAGAGCTCCAGCCAAAAGCAAGTCAGATCTCTGAGAGAGCTTTAAAGTGCATGAAGTTTAGCATCCCTTCAATCCTCAGTCACTCTCTTCACTTGTGGTTTCACTCTTTCTCACTGCTAAGCCTGACAATAAGAGCGGTGGGACAGTGGACTGCATTGTTTGTGACATGTTTCTTAATTAGGAGAGAGCTTGAGAAAGGCAGAGAGGCCGGCTGGCTACAACACAGAGTACCAACTCTGAAAGAATGTAAAAGACTCTGGTGCCTGAATGTTTATTAATTGATTTTAAAGGGTTTTATAAGTTAGTTTTATAATGGTAATTCTCTTGTGATGCCTTCCTAAATGCAAAGGTCCTCAACATTTTAAGTTTGTCATGAAGTCATCGAAGCTATACAATACAATGCTCACTAGTAAATACAAAAAAAACTCTACGGAAATTCTGTACTCAGCTAATACATTATATATGGACAATATTTGGACTATTGGAACACTGTCACATTACTCCTACAGGAGTTTTTATAATATGTGAGGTTAAATCTATAGGCATTCATAAAAAGTTACCGTAGTCCCCATTGGCAGCTATAACAGCTTCCATTTTTCTGGGAAAGGATGTCTAAATATTGGACTGTGTCTGTGGGAATTCTGGCTCATTCAGGGCATAGCTAAAAACTCTCCATTGTAGTTCACTCAAGTCAAGTCAGCTTTATTAATACCGCGCGTTTTACAATGGAGCATTGTCTCAAAGCAGCTTACAATATTATATTACCTTAAAAGGCCATTCCCAAAATGAGCAAGCAGCAGTGGCATGGAAAAACTCCCTGAATATTCACCTCTAAAACTGACACAGCTCTCCCACAGCAAAATCCCCCAGTCATGTCTTTATAGACCCTGCTTTGTGCACTAGGGCACAGTCGCTAGAACTGTTTGTCGCAAAAGCACCTTATGAGTCCCAGAAACAAAGCGGAATCAGCACCTTTATCTGGCAGGTGACTTTGACCATAGTCCTAAATTATTTACTCCACTAGAGCAAGGGCATGAATCAGAGTATTTCAGAGGTACAACATTGGTTTACAGTACTGAACTACATTGGTTTTTATTCCAGAACTGGTCGAGTGAGGTTCCCATTAAGGGTTTGACCGGGATTCATCTGTTTTCAAGTTCCTCTTAGGCAAGAGGTTTCAGGGGTTCAGAGTTCCTGATGTGTGAGCAGATCAAGGGTGTCCTCGTGTGACAGTATGTGGGTTATAGCTTGTAGAGATAATTCAACAATTCTGGATCACTTACACCCTGTTCTGTTAAAAGCATTTGATTGGATTTTATTAAGCAAGAAATTTTAAAAAAGCAAGTGAAGTAAAAGGATGTTGGTTTTTTTATTCAAAAAAGATGTAAACATGATCATGGTGATTGAGTAGTAAGCGATATATTTATAGGGGTGAACAGAAGCATGTTAAACTGGATGAGAGTGCCCCCACATTGACTGTTCAGTAGGGTGTATGATCACCCAAGAGTGCCAAAACAAACTGACAGTGATGGGACATGGACAGGATCAGATTGTCCAGCAGTTCTTGTGGGAGGCTCTTCATATTCATTTTGAAATATCCCCTTATTTTTGTGAGCAGTGTACTTAAGAAGAAATCAGAAGCTTATTTTGTGTGTAAATTGTGATTTTTGGCTTAGAAAGCTGCAACGTTTGTGAATAGAAAATTTATACTACTCTAAATTCTGTTTTCTGGCCAGTTTTGTGAGAAATGGGTTTTTATAACCGTCACTATTCTTAACTCCACCAACATGCCCCTGTTAGTGCCCTGGTGAGAACTGTAATCAAATGATCTACTCGCATTACAAGACACTTGGCAGTGGAAATGACAAAACACGTTACCATGTTACCTTGTGCTCTACTGCATCGTCTGGTCCTCTGAGCTGTTAGAATAGTTCTGTTCTTATATCCTGGTTAAGACGTTTTCGATCAGAGTCGGACTGGCTTGGTTCTGTTTGTGCTTGTACATTATTTGTGTCTCCCTTGTTTTTTGTTTTTTTTAAATCTTGCACTTGTTGTTCCCTTAGATTGGCGACCTCAAGGACTACTACCACTTCTTCCACAGTCGGACGATAAAAAGGTCGACGCTCTCCAGCCGCGGCACACACAGCTTTATCTCCATGGAGCCAAAGGTCAGGCCATCACCATGGAGATCACTCACCTTGGTTCCTTGTGGTCTATAGGAACTTCTTGGTATTTACTTGTGTGTGAATGTGAACATAAGATGTCTTAAATGATAAAAAAATTATAAAAATTCGTAACTTTGTATCGTATGACACCTGTCTCTAAGAGGTGTAACAGAGTCAAAGTCAAATGGATTTCTATAGCAGTTTTTACAGTGGTGTATTATCTCAAAGCAGCTTTACAATCTTATATTATCTTAAAAGGCCAATTCCATATTGAGCCAGCCTAGGGCGACAGTGGCAAGGAAAAACTCCCTGAATATAGAAGGAAGGAACCTTGGGAGGACCAAGACTCAAAAAGGGGCCCATCCTCCATGGGTGGCCTGGATGTTAATTGGATAATTAAGTTGTAGTAAAAGCAAAATAAAATAAATAAATAAATAATAAGTAAATAATTTAATTTAAATCAATTATAAAATGTAAATTAGTAATACAATTCAAAATAGATTTAAGATAGAGTCTTCAGCGGTAAGTTATTGAAGGCAAATTGTCTCCTTATAACTAAACGATGGAGAGAGTCACTTCGCTCTGGTGGGACTGGGTTCTGTTGATGGAGACCAGTAGAGTGATGCTGAGCTGGAAGAACATCTAAGTGTGTGGTACTGGAACTGGTACCGGAACATCAGCTCTGAGAGAAAAGAGAAAATGTAGTTACTTATAGCTTAGGTCTAATCGTTTGGACATTAGGAGACCCTAGTGCTTCCAAGGACCTCCCACTGAGGACTCATTTTATAATCTATTTTGTTTTATCATTTAGTTTATTTATTGTATTACTAATTACAATTTTATTATTGATTTGTTATAATTTTGCTAATAATTCAATATACTTTAAAGTATTTATTTAATTAACATTTAGGCCACCCATGGGGGACGGGTCCCCTGTTATGTCTTGGTCCTCCCAAGGTTTCTTCCTACCACTTTCAGGGAGTTTTTCCTTGCCACTGTCGCCCTAGGCTTGCTCCACTTGAGATTGGCCTTTTTTAGATAATGTAATATTGTAAAGTTGCTTTGAGACAATGCTCCACTGTAAAAAGTGCTATAGAAATAAAATTGAATTGAATTGAATTAATACGCAACTTGTTTTTTTTTTTTAAAAATTTATTTTTATTATGCTTAAAATTGTCACGATTAATTGAACATTTTAACCGATTCTGATGTTAGGTGTTTGTGTGTTTTTTTTTTTTGTACTGCCAATGTTTGTACTGTAATATGCTACACTGTTAAAATGTTGAATTGCTTTAATCACACCAATGTTGGGGATATTTCTAAATGGGTCCCACAAGAAGTGCTGGACAATCTGATCGTGATATTTTAATAATGCAACACAGGGATTTCTTCCTCACCTGTCCTGTATTTACCTGTCCTCTGCTATTTAAACTCCGAGTGCAAAGCAGCTGGGTGAGGCACATACCTTCAGAATTAGTTTGTGCCTGAATTCAAGCCTTTGTTCCCTAATCTCCGTTTGTTTGCTACCTGAGTTTGTTGTTTCATGTCTGGTTTAGTTTCACTTACTATTCATTCGTGTTGCCTTTTTGTTTGTGCGTCGTTTGGATGAAGCGCTTTTTTTCTCACGCTCTCTGCGTTTGTCCCTGCTCTCTTTTTCGCTCTTGATCTGCTGCGGCTCAGCCTGAATGTGTCTGCACTGGCGCATGGGGACGTGAAGGACGTTTTATTTACTGCTTTTTGCCAGTAAATTCTAATTTCCAGTGTTTAGTCTATTTTACTTTAAGTCTATTTAACCTTTATTACTTTATCTATCATTAGGAGACGATATGCCTCCAAGGACCATTTTTTTATTTTGACATCCATTTTGTTTTATAATTGTTTATTTTCAAATTTATCTATTACTAATTTAAATTTGATTAAGAATTTGTTATTTATTGATTGACCTAACTTTGCTATAATTTAATATACTTTTAAGTATTTATTTAATTAACATCTAAGCCACCCATGGAGGATGGGTCACCTGTTCAGTCTTGGTTCTTCCCAAGGTTTCTTCCTACCATTTTAGGGAGTTTTTCCTTGCCACTGTCGCCCTAGGCTTGCTCAACGTGGCATTGGCTTTTTAAGACAGTGTAATATTGTAAAGCTGCTTTGAGACAATGCTCCGTTGTAAAAATCGCTATTTAAATAAAATTGAATTGAGTTGAATTGAATTACAATCTGGGCTTCCGTTTTATTAATGGAGGAGTTGAACTAAATTACTTATAGTAACTTATTACTTGCAATTACCTCTTAAAATAAAGGCCGTCAAACACTGAATACGACACAGAAGCAACGCAAAAATGGGAAAAAAACTTTAAAATTTTTTGAAACGGAGAAAATAACAAATGAATGAAATGTCAAAATACTAAAGCTGAAACCTTTTTTTGTCGTGTATTTTTGATGGTGAATATGATTCTTTAATTTAGGGGGTGTATCCGATTGCACATCAAGTTTGGGATTTTACTCAAATATAGTTTATTGGGCTGTTAATTATTAATAATATTGAGCTACTCTTATATTTTTGTCCGTACTTTCCTGATCATTTTATATTCAATTGAAACGGCTCTGTGCTTCGAAGGAGGAGACGCAACAACAAAATAGCCACTGTCCGATAGTGGTCTGATGCTACTCACTTTGTTAGAGACTTTGTTTGTCTAATCAAACATGAAGCTGGGTCAAATGCAAAATTGTATATTTTCTCAACCTTAGAGCGGTGCGTCAATATTTGTTTATTTTGTGTCTTATTTTTGGAAAACAATACAAATCTATATAAAAAATTTAATAAAAGGCTGCCAGCATTGGGGCAGACTAAAAATACAAGAGCTGCTTTATGAGGTCTAAAAGTGACAGTGATTGGTCAGTGAGCTTTTGTCGCTTGCACAAGTTCACAAATATCTTAACAGAGTGTGGCAAAAAAGACCTTGTTTTTTACTGGTTCGAAACAATCGAGTTTGATGTAGTAGATCAGTAAACTGCCAATACACACAAGATCAAATGAATTTTTTTTGTCTGCAAAAATTGTGTTCGTTGTGTAACTGTCTTGCGTTGTTAAAATGAGGTATGTTACACTGTTTTGTGTTAACTGTTTAGTTGGAAGCTTCTTCTAGCCTGAATATGTTAAGATTATAATCATTATATAATAATTATAATATAATTATATACCAGTAAAGAAATCCTGTTACAATGTTTCTCTGAATGAACCTTGATGTGAACTTCTTCTCCTTTAGGTCGAGTGGATTGAACAGCAGGTGGTGAGAAGAAGAGTAAAGCGAGATTATAAACCCTTATATCCAAGTCCTGTTAAGACCAGCCAAAGCAGTCTGGCTCAGGCCGACTCCATCTTCTTCAACGATCTTAAATGGAGTAGCATGTGGTACATAGTGAGTATAACACACCAGAACTTCGAACTTCACCTCATCCACGCAAACCTGTCATGATAATTACTTTATTTACCTGAATGTTTGCATGTTCTTCCCTCAATTATATACATTCGATACTATCAACACCTGTTCGATCTCGCATGCGTCTTATTCACATCGAAATGACAGAAAACTAGTACGAGTGATGACAGAAAAGACAAAAATAGAAACCATCGTAGCCTTCCAGTCACTCTTGTCTTGGCAAGTGTTTAGATTTTTTTTAAATGTGAGGAATTGCTGTATTGTCCAGTACTGTGTTAGATGTTTTCTTATTAATATTATTGTTAAAAATAAAGTACTGTGCAAAGTATACAAGCTACTGTGACCCTGTGGTAATGGCAGGTCTAATTTTACAGAGCGTAATGCAGATGGGTTGGCATGAATTTGAAACGAAATGTTTTAATTTATTAAAATCTTGCTTTTTTGAGGGTTTATGAAGTATAATAGCTTCTTTTTGGATAGATATGGTTGGTACAGTGGTCACAAGGGGACTTGCTGGGACATGTAAACACAACAGTTGTAGAACTGACTTTTCTTCTTTGTTGAAATCTTCACATTTTTTGTGCTTTTGTGTATAGTCAAGAATGGCAATTAACTGCAAAAGAAAAAAAAGGAATAAAGTTAATTCTGCTACGACTGCCAGAGCCTTCAAAACATGAGTTTAGCGACCATAAAAATGCCCATTGGTATAAATCGCTATTAATCTTATGTTTTTTTTCATATAAAGACGTTTTTTGTTACAAGAACTACGGCTACAGATAAGAGCCGCTTTGGTTGGTTTTCTGTTTGTACCTGCTGAGCGTTGATATTTATCATTATTTATATATAACAGATTAAAATATCATAAGCTACCCACTATTCCCAGACCAAGAATCATTTTAGCTTAGTTATTGTGAACGTTGTTATACCGATGTGATGCACCGATCGATCGACCAGTGACCGGAATTGGCCGGCTTTTAGTTGACCTGTGATCGGACGATCAGTCTCATATAACCGACTCTGTGCCGGTCATAGTGACACTTGTGCTATGCGCGACATCGACACAAACACAACCACACATCAACATTAGTTCTCAGTAAAATTCTGCTTTAAGCCCAGTTCTAGCTTTAAACTGTGTGTTTGTTTATTAGAGTGATCGGTGCTGACACACACTGATGACGAGGAGGTGTTTCAGTTTTACTCTAAAGTGCACAAAAGAGTCTTTTGCTATATAGTGCAGTATTAGTAAGGGAGAAGTGATCTGGTGTTATTTAGGTTACAGCCATATCTTTAGCATTCTAATGCGAGCTGTTTGCAGTAAGCATGATGAAAGTAAGCAGCAGGAGGAAGAACTCTGAAAACACTCAGAACAATAAATAGACTTTTAAAACAGCGTCACCTGATTGAATATGTGCAATTGGACAAAGCTAAAGTGAACTCTGCAGTGTGTGCAGTGCCAGATACAAGCCAGCATGCGCTGTTATCGTTTCTTTTTAATGCTAGAAGTTTTAATTACTAGAAAAGTAGAACAAAAATGATGTACGCAGTCATTTAGAAAAAAATCCTGGAATCGACGCATCTCTAGTATTAGTGCTGTTATTATTATGAGCATTAATATGGTTTGATTGATGATTGTTAGATGAAAACTTTATTTTTAAATAATTACCGCAATGATTTTACATCCAAACCCCTGAAACCAGCCCCTCAAAATGTACTTTTTTATACTCTGTTATTATCCTTTGTCTCTTAATTGGCTCAGTATTGACCATATGTATGCCTTCATACCAGTTATTTTTAGAGGTATTGGACATATCTGATTATATTAATAATTGCCATCTATTTGCCGTCCTCCCAAGGTTTCTTCCTACCATTTTAGGTAGTTTTTCCTTGCCACTGTCGCCCTAGGCTTGCTCAACTTGGGATTGGCCTTTTAAAAAAAGCGTAATATTGTGAAGCTGCTTTGAGACAATGCTCCATTGTAAAAGGCGCTATTTAAATAAAATTGAATTGAATTTAGCTATGAACGCTTTTGCTCACCAGTTTTTCTGACAATACCCGAAAGAGAGAACCTTGACCGTTTATCGTGTCTGCTTATCGTATCATTTAACATGGACGTTTCATGTTGAGAGGTTGCGCAAACATGCCCTTGTTTTTACATTCCACCATGTTCCTGATGAGCCTGCCAGCAGGAGCGCAGTGTCAGAGGAAAATCTGTTTTCCTGAAATACTAAAGAAAGGTCAGGTCACCAGTCCATCATACATTTAAAAACACTTGCTCTTTTGCTCTTTGATCGCTCTTGTTGTGCTGGGTGCATTCAGACACTTTGCCCCCGGTTGCTTTTAAGCTAGAAACGTGCGTCTTATTGTCCTGTCACGATGAACTACATCAGCACTTCAGTTTGGAACCACACACATGAAAAGCGTCACGTTTGCACGTTTTATTTCTAACTTCGATCTGTGCCTTCACTGTTTTACCAAAGTATTATATCTTATATATAACTGTTAAATAAGGGAATAATCTCTTGGCCAGGTTTTGTGCTCTATCAATGGTTAATGCCGATCAGATAAAGTCAATACTTTGACCTGGACGCTGGCGTCTATCCTGATTCCTTGGAGCTGCACTTTGAGAGCAAATTAACTCGTCATGTGAATGACACAACCTAAATAATGTTTTATCTGGTAAAGTAATGAAGTAGGTTTAGTTTAGAAATTCAGTCTATTTCCCTAAATTGTTTTGCAAAGGCGCACAATTAGGGATTCCTACGAAGAAATGGCACCCTGTCTATGGTTGGTCCTGCCTTGCACCCTGCTTGTCCTGCGACCCTGCCCCTGAATGAAGTAGCTTCTGCATCTGTAGATATTTGAGTTAGATATTGAGTATTTTATTTATTTACGCCGTTTCACACTTCTGCTCACCGAGTATTGAAGGCATTGCTTTCTTTTACATATAATCCTGCATTTTATTCTTTAGTCAAGGGATGCAAAAGGTGCCCATATAGTGACATCCGTACAGGTATGCTCTACATAACGTACGCCTTTTATTCTTATCGTTAATGTAATTAACCTACTTGACCCAGGTACACAAGACGCTTTTAGAATCGAATGAAACTTTATATGTGTGAATGTAAAGCTGTTTATATGTAAGTGCAGCAACGCTGCCTTACAGCAAGAAGGTTCAACCCCAGGGAGGGACTGTGGTAGCCTAGTGGTTAAGGTACTTGGCTCTGGACCAGAAGATCCAGGGTTCAAATCCCACCTCTGCCACGGTTGGGTCCCTGAGCAAGACCCTTAACCCACAATTGCTTGGATTGTAAGACTGTATGAACTGTAAGTCGCTGTAAATGCCTGCTAAATGCTGGAAATGGAGCGGCCTGGGTCCTTTATGTGTGGAGTCCTCACCGTGTCTGCGTGGGTTTACTCCGGGTACTCCGGGTTCACAGTCCAACGGTGTTAGGTTAATTGGTGTCTCTAAAGTGGCCCTTAGTGTGTGACTGTGTGTGTGCCATATTATGGACTGGCGCTGTACTTACCCGGTGTTACCGGGTGGGCACTGGCTGACCCATGACCCCGCATGGATGGAGGGAGTACATTTTGCAAAAACTATTCAATTAAATAGAGGCTAGCACCCTGTTAGGCTGCTTCCAGCCTGGATACAAGATGAGATACGGGTGGTCATTGGAGACAAACAAGTTCCTTATGATATCCTGTGGCACATTTGCCCGAAGAGGTTTGTAGAACTTTATCCATCACACCAGCAGTTCAGTCAGTTGGGGCAGTGTGTTGCTTCACAACAAGGGCAAAAGTGCCTCCATCCTCAAACCTGATCATCATCACTTCCAAACAGATCCTGGAAGTCCAGGTTTCTTGTTCACAACAGTACTGTAAACAAAAGCTCCAGTGGCAAGACACAGAATGGATGCTGTGACAACAAGCATGCACCTGGTAATGGTCCAGGCAGTGACAGGGTGTTTAGTGAAGGTGCAATGTGTCTGGATGGTGGACAACGAAACTGGATGCTGCTCATGTTTGGAGACTGGTGGTCTGTCTAAGCTGTTCAGAGCCCGAGTCCTAAAATGTATATGAATAAATATATTTGCAGAAATGTATAACTAAACAAACAAAATAATTATTACAAAGTATTGGCTCTAAAGTGAATTGTCCTTTATGGTTGGTGTTGATACTGGACATAGTAAGTTGAATGCACTATGTAATAATAAAATAATCAAAAAAAGGTGCTTGGGTGGTGCTGTGGTCTAATGCTCTAACTCACCATAGCAGAGACCTCTTGCAGGCCTGTAGCCTGACTGGGTGCTAAACAAACACGTTTGGCCATTTCTAAAGTTTGGAAGCCTAGTGAGCTCCCTCCAGGCCATCGAGGTGCTAGAAAAGATGACAGGCAGGCATAGTGAGTTTAGTCAGTTCTTCCTTGTGGATTCACTCTTGCTGTAGATCTCTGCCATCTGCCAGTAAAAAGAACCGATTGGGGGTTCTTCCACTCAGCAGGGGATGTTGAGATGCGCTGGGGTATTGGACATGCCATATTGAGTAGGAAGGGGGGCCTGGGGGGGTCTTATATTAATACAAAACTATCTTAAACAAATCTATCTTAGATGCTGCTGTTTGTAAA
>JAVSBV010150535.1:0-15346 GCA_033117975.1 Parotocinclus spilosoma
TATATATATATATATATATATATATATATATATATATATATATATATAAATCAGAAATACAATCACCACTCGACATCGCCTCTTTTAAATCGCATCGTTAGTTCGTTTTTTAAATAACTGACCTAAATTGGCCTGTCCCAACTTTTTGGGAACGTGTTGGGTGTCTAAAATGCGGGAATAGTTAGAACGTATATGAAATATCTTCTATATCTATTTTATTTTTTATTTTTTTTTACACCTTTCATACGGTCCCAGCTTTTTTCCGATTTGGGGTCGTCCCCATTTGGATGTTCGTCCCCTTCTTGCCTTAGGAGGAACAGCGCCAATTTTGTCAGCTGTCTCAAGCCTGGGCTGCTGCTGCTGCTGATGCTGGTGGAATTATTATTTTTTGTCCACAAAGCTTCTTTACGTTTCTCCGTTTGATGTTTTATTCCGTTCTTTTAGTTTGATGGATTTCATGGTCACTAAGAAGGACTTAATAAGTGCTGGTTGGTGCCAAACAAAGCTAGAGCGACTTTTGTAAACAACAAAGCCCAAGGTGCTCTGACTAAACGTTCGGCCCGTCCGGAAACATCCGTTACAAAATCAGTGACCAAAGGATTGAGCTCTAACTTATCATATCGCTCGTTCCTCTGGCTGTTTTAGCGCTCGATTATGGGTCCTCTTCAGTTAAAGCCAAAAATACTGCTGCGTTAGAGCGTTGTTTTGTCGTTCGCTTAGTGCCACAGCCTTTAACCTTTTGTCTGTATGTCTAAATATATTTAATGTTATTTACCAGTCAGTCATTATAGCGCTCGAAAATATCTATATTATTATCCTCATACTTCTTATCTATGATTATTATTAAGTTTTCTGCACCGAATACAGCTCAAACTGCTTAGTTTTTAATTAATTTAGAGTCCAACAACTAAAAATGTCCCATAGGATCGAATGGCGTGATTTCGGAATTTACTGGCCTCCCTGTTATTACGTCTGCTATATCTACATATAGATGAGGTTCGTAGATTGAGAAGAGGTGGTACAGTGCAGACTTGCATATCCACTAGACCAGGACACGGTGTCGGGGGTGCGCTTGGTCTGCAGGACCGCGTGCAGGCGTGTTTTAGGCCGGGCCACGTTACGTTTCCGTTCCTTATCGGCCGTAATCTTTGAGTGGAAGCAAACGCAAATACCTTCTTCCTTTAGTCAATAACGTTTTAAAGTTAGAGGTCATGTAATTTAGCACGTGAATTTAAAGCAACTCCACAACGCTTAGGACCTGGGGGTCGGGCGGAGCTTCCTCTGGAGTGCGTTATGCACAGGTGATGGGCCGCCGGTTCCACACAGGGAACCCTACGTCACCAAAAATATCCTTCACGTTGAAAGCAACTGTTCTTAAAGGGATAATCCTGACTTTTAGCGTTACTCCGGCGGGTTTGCCATTACGTGTTTTGTGTGCGTATTTATAATGCTTGCCTAATACTTGAAGGTCTTGGCTCCGTGTTTGAGCAGCATTAACTGTATTAAATATGAAATATCGGAACAGTTGTATTTAATGACATCATCTATGTAACGGTCATGAATGTCTGATGGATTGTTAAAGTACCTTGATATTTTGTATTGAAATATTTTAATACAGATATCTGGAACCAGTTCCTGTCTTTCTGTGCGTGTAACTTTAACGTTCCAAAAGTCTTAGGCCGCCGTTAGATTCACTGTTTTAGCGACGGTATTGCAGACAATTGGATACGCAATTTGATTCTAAATGTAATTATGGTTCAAACTGAGCATCAGAATGGAGAAGAAGTGTGATTTAGGATCTGAATGTGACGTGGTTGTTGGTGCTAGACAGACTGGTCTGACGATTTCAGCAGCCGCTGGACTTTTCTCACACAGCGCCATCTCCAGGTGAGGGCAGGTCTCTGGGTGAGAATGCCTTTTTGATGCCAGAGGCCACTGGAGAATCGGTTTGACCCGATAAAAGAGCAACATTAACTCACAGGACGCAGGAGAGCGTCTCTGAACTCAAACCTCCATTTCCAACAAACCTTGAAGCGGCTGGGCTACAGGAACAGTCGGTTCTTCAGCGCGAGCCTGCGTAGCTAAGAAACGAGTGACGACGACGACCATTAGTTCCTGTTCCTTTATTGCAGGGCTGTGTTCCAGATCTGTACAAAAACCCTGGCAGCACTGTTTTATAACCTATTTTTATAGAGCGATTACGACGTGGAATGAATAACCAAACAGCATCCACTGATCACGTTAGAAGTGCTTTTTAACAGACAGACACACGGATACAAAATAAAAACGACTAGGTAGAGCCATCCACAAAGGATCGTTGTTATTTTTTCGATAAAACGACGTGGCCAAATGTATGGAGACACCCCATCCCAATGTGCCGTCCTTTTTTTAAAAAGATGCACATTGCTTTAAATCATTAGGAGTCCGTTGGCGTTCACCTTCGCCGTCGTAGCTCCTTTTACGGGTAAATATCTAAGACTAGAGACAGTCCAGGGCTACTCGAGCATCTAGGATTATGGCAACGTAACCCCCATGGTCCTGGATGTCCACAAACTTTTGGCCACATGGTGTTGTGTGTGTGTGTGTGTATGTGTTTGTACATATACGTCATACATGACTATAAATGGTAAATGGACATGTTCATCCCACTTCCAGTTGAATGTAGCTTGGCTTTTAACAATATTATTTCATCCCAAGAGGGTAAGCTATGATTTTTCCATTTGACTGATTACGGCTATGAGAATAAATACGATAATCATTACAGTACATTCTGTGTTAAAGCTACATCTGGACTAAAGGAGCTTCAGATTACGTTTGCACAAAACCCGCATCGACCACAATCAACAAACACAAATCATTCAACACTACTGGCCAGTGATTGTTTTCCGGGGAGGGGAGGGGAGGGGAGGACAGAAATCGTGTTTTTGTAAACACCAAGCTCAATCGGATCATTTAGTATTTTCCTTGCGATTGGGCCGTGTGAGCGAACGTTCAATTTGTTTGAGATCATACACAGCACGAGACACGGAACTCCCTCGTTCTGTCCGGCAAGCCAAACTGATAGATCTTCTTGGGTAACGACTCCAGCTCTGCAGTATATCGACTTCAATAGCCCATATTTACGTGAATTAAATACAAAAAAAAACCCCACAAAGTGCCCAAAAACGCAGTCTGTCTTGGAGAAAAAGGAAATGGAGGCTTAATGTTTGGGGTGCCGATTAATTCGGTGTGCGTTAGCGCGTGGCGTTTAGAGCATCACGTTGGTTTCACCATCATCCGCCGCCGACTTCTGGACCTTCCCCTTCTTGCTGCGGTAAATTGCGATTCCCAGCATTAGAACTGAAATACAAAGACAGAAATTACATTGATATTGTGTACCTATAAAAACAACCCTGCACTCTCTAAAGCTAGGGGAACTGTACAAAACCTAATAATAATAATAATAATAATAATAATAATAATAATAAAGGACGTCTGATTTAAGGCTGTGCCTCAATAACTAAGACTTATTTTTGTTAAATAGCTTTAATAACCATAGTTAGAAATGGGCTCCGAATGTGTAAATATGTAAATTTATTTGTTTTTCAGACTATTACTACATACATATTTGATTTCGAGTTGTTTTTTTATTCCGTAATTCTTCTTTAATTTAATTCTTACATTTAACATCTAAGCAACCTAAAGACTCCCAAGGTTCCTGATAATGTTTAGGGAGTTTTTTCTTGCCACTGTCGCCCCAGGTTTTGGGATCGGCCCTAGATATTAGAACATGACTCGCCACAGTCCGGCGAAAATAAAACAAGGCCGTTTTTAGCTTAGGCAAATATTTACCGCTGTTGCAGAACGTAAAGGCTGTTTATGTAAATTCAGATGCATGTCTGAACCTTGTAGAAAACTGTTAGTACTTACTTATAAAAGCGAAGACTCCTCCTAAAATGGCAACCGTGCCCGTCACTCCCATCTTCCAGGCATGAGTACCCGGCTCCACGTAACAGTACCCTAACGCCGTGCAGTTACACACTCGCACTGCGGAGGAAAAAAGGTGTATATACCGTTTAATCCATTTACTTATAACACTACAATTGGGTAAATCATGAACACAAAGCTTATTTTATTAAAGTATTTGTATTGGAAGTGAAAAACGTAACCGATTATGGTCACGAGTCACAAACAGAAACCGGTTCACGACTGTCAGTACTGCAGAATCGCTCAAACGCTGCTCAGCATTCAGTCTGCTCACGCTGATGCCGCGTGCGTTTCATAAATCTCTGTGTTTAACATTATTACGGTTCGCATTAATGTTGTTGTTTTTTCGGGGGGTGGGGGGTTTCAATCAAATAGTCACAAAGACACTGATCTGACGGTCATATATGGGTTAAGTAGGTTCATAAAGTTTAACCACCTTTACCAACCTTTAACTTGTCCCCGGGTCTAGGTTCGAACGGACGTTAAGTGGCGTGAAATAATTTTTTACCCTCAATCTTCTGGGTGATCCCCATGCCCGCGCTGTCCTTGATGTTGATTGGAACAGTGAAGGTCTGGTCAGAGGAGGGCTTCTTCTTTAGCACGAGCTTAGCTGAAGAATCTGCAGAACACCCCCATTTATTAGGCTCAGCTCGACGGGCGTAGCTCAGCAGGCTCAAGTCCGTATGATCTACTCACCGTCCACTGCCACGAGCTCCCAGTTGGGTGACTTGCGTCCTGCCGGCAGACTGAACGTGAAGGGCTCTCCGAACGGCGGCGCGTCTCCGTCCACAGCGGTGAGCACCAACGGCTCCAGCTTCTTGACGCAAATGAAGCCCTGAGTCTGCTGCAGTTTGGGGTAGTTATCGTTCACGTCCATTATCTCGATGGTCACCTCCTTTTCCGTCTGCTGTTTCTGGCCCTCTGATAAAACACACGTATTTGATCTCGTGGAGAAATGATCACGCCAGGTCAGCGGGGAAAATCGGAATATTATTATTATCCTGACAATATTACTCGGACGCAGAGTGGAAGTAAAATGTTTTTGTTTTTTTTTAAAAAAAAAGAATAGCAGGGTTCGACTGCATATACGCTGATCGTTAACCTGTCCTCACCTGATTCATGTGCAATGACTCGGACTTTGACCTGGTCCACCACCTCTCTGTCCAAATTGGCTTTGGTTTTCAGCTCCCCGGAGTCAGCATCCAGGTCAAACCAGCCGTGCTCATCTCCCTCCAGAGTGTACCTAAAGATAAACATAAACGTTCCAACTCTCACTCTTACTCACTCGCTCAACCCAACACATTCTCAACAGGGTTTAGATCAAGGGACCGGGACGTCCGTGTCCAATTTCCAGTACTTTGTAGAGTTCGTAAAAGGCCTTTGGAGGGAAAACTCCAAAAATAGCTCCACCGATAACACCAACAAGTTGCTCCACCAGACTTAACAGTTGGGAATTTGATTATTTCCCACTAAGCGTTTTCCCGTTTTGAACCCGTATGTCCATCGAACCCATTTAGGGATCCACAAGTAGAAATCTGATCGAGATCGGATTATTAAAACCCACCTGTTTGCACGTTCTGTACAATAAAACCGAATCCTTACGTGATTTTGTGACCCTCCGGGTCTTGGGCGTCGGCTGACAGGATGGTTGTTCCTAGAGTGATATTTTCAGGGAGGTTGACATACAGAATGTCCTGTTTAAACACCGGAGGCTCGTCAACATCCTCCAGTTGGACGAGGACAGTTGCGCTGGACCGTTCGTCATATTCCACGCCCTTGATCAGTGGCTCGGGATTACGGGCGTCTATCTGAAGCTGGTAAGTAGACTGGGTCTCGTAATCCAGTGGCTGCACAGAGGGAGACGCGAGTGTGAGAGCGTCTAATGGAGACAATATCACAAGGTTACCTGGTTACTCCCCTACCTGGGCAATGTAGACCTCCGCCTCCCCAGTGGACTCATCCACCCGGATGGCAAACAGTCCATTTGGATCACCGGCCGTGATGTGGTACTCCACTTTAGAGCTGCCCGTGCCTGGATCATCAGCGTCCGTGGCTTTAATGGTCACTATAGTGGTTCCCAGTTCAGATAGCTCGGGAATACTAAACTTCCCATACTGCACCGGGGTCAACAAGAACAACCGGTCAACAACGGAGAACAAGTGCAATGCGTAAAGTATAACTCATTCTAACGTATCAAAGACGTGGCTTACGTCGTTCTTCTCGAAGATTGGGATTTCGTTATTGAGATCAATGATTTTGATGATGACGTCGCACTCGGTGCTGTAATCTGGACAGAAAGGGAAAAACGTTAATAAGGTGTACGAACCGGGAGTTGAACCCTGGCAGGACAGGGCCCGATTTTACACGCTTAAGGGTGCTGCTTGAATTTTTATTCTTAAGTTTAGAAGAAGGGTACGAAACATTTGCACTGGTTTTGTTTGAATTATTTCACGAGCGCGTTGGCATGCCTTAACGTAAAGACTTTCCGGTGGAGACAACCGAGCTTATGTAGAATTTTTAGACAATTTAAGAGCGTCACGTTTTCAGGAACCTTACCGCTTGTTCTTAGAATTCTTCTTAAATTGTGTTGAAAGAATTACGCATTTCTTTCCTTACGAGTGAACTGAAGAAACATTTAAGAAGACGCTTCCGTGACTCTGGACTTTAGGGTGGTACACATTTCTACTAAGCATCTCCCCCTGATTGATCTCACCTTTGTCCTTGACAGCGACCTTGAGCTGGTACTCCGGCACGTCCTTCCTACGGAAGTTCTGTTTGACCACCTGGATCATGCCGTTCATTTGGTCAACGGAGAACATGCCATCCGTGGGGATGAGAGGACTCTGACTCAAGAGGGTGTAGGTCAGCAGGGAGTTCAGCGTGTTCTCCTGATCGGCATCGTGGACCATCAGGTTTCCGATTTGGCTGCCTAATAGAGCAGTTCGTACCAGAACGTTAACGGCGCGCAGCGGTCGGCGGCGCTCGCCCTGTGTATTCGTGTGTTAACGTGTTAGAATGGACAATCCGTACCGACTTCTTCGTTCTCCTGCACCTCAAAGACGCTTTCGGCTTCCAGACACTGAGGAACGTTATCGTTCTCATCCCCCACTTCAACCTGGATCTCCATGGGAGATTCCACTTCCACGCCTTGCTCATCATAAGCCAACACCACAAGGGTGTACTATATACACACACACACACACACACACACACAAAAAAACCATTACACCGTTGCTAATCCTATATCTAATCTAACGGTGGCCTAAGACTTTTGGACAGTACACTATACACACTGCTATACTTTACCAGAGCCTTTCTCTCTCTATCCAGAGCCTCAGTGAGATAAATTTCTCCATCTTCATTGATGGTGAAAGGAAAAGGAATCTCTCGCTCCTTCTGCACCAGCCTGTACACAGCGTTGGGGTCGTTGGCGCGCACCTTCAAAGGACACAAACGTCACATCCTAAAACTTTCAAACCATAATGTGTGTTGGATCCGATGGTAGGGCAGAACTGACTGTGGTGAGAAGCTTGGGGTAGTCCGACACCAAATTCTCCATGACGAAGAGTCGGCCAGGGTTAATCCACAGGTTTTGAGTGACGGCTACGCTCACTCGTGTGGTGCTACTCAGAGCGTTTGGAGCTCCGCCCCCCAAGTCCTTCACTCGCACGATTAGGGTGTAGTCCGGATCCTCGATGGCGTTGTATCGCTTCTTCTCTGCGCACACAAATGCATGCTTGGGGTGAGCGCCACTGAATACGTTCATTAACCCTAGTCTGGGGGCGCAGGGAAGCCTATGTCTAGGCGGCAGCACAGGGGTCAAGGAAGGAACAACATTAAGGTCTGTCCAGCCAATTTACAGCCCCTAATGGCTAAAGCTGTCGTTCTGTGTGATTCATGTTGTATGGAAGGCTGCGTGCGCACCTGCATGCTCTACACAAGTGAAGAAGGGGTTGTTCTCCAGGGGGACGTTGTTGATTGGAGAGCAGAATTCATCAAACTTCTTCTTCAGAACATCAACACTGCCTCTGGTCTCTCCCCGATTGTACAGCACTCCAGGTCGGGCTCTCAGAAATGCTGCTCCTAAAGCGGCGCAATTAAAGTCAAGCAAAGGCCAAGTCAAGTTATTTGCCTCTAACCGAGCAAGCTTAGTGTGAGAGCGGCAAGGGAAAAGCTCCCCAATGTTCTAAGCAAAGGACCAAGACTCATAGATGGACCCCTCCTCCTTGGGCATCCTAGAACGTTACGTTTCTATGACTTACCCTCTTCTGTGGTGGAAATCTCGCCAGTGTTTGGGTCGATGGTGAAGAACTGCACTCCAGTAGGGTTGGGGATTTGGCTCTCAATGCTGTAGACCAGCTGAGCATTCGGAGTGTCCGGGTCGTCCGAATCCGTGGCTTGCACTTGTACAAACGGAACTCCTGCGTTCACGCGAAAGGAAAGAGAGAGATTTTATGGATCCGTGGACCAGCGATGGGTTTGGAATGTTTTGTACAGTATTTTAGACTCACCAGCAGGAGAATGCTCTCTGACATTTCCACCGTACTGGTTCTGACCGAAGACAGGAGAATGGTTGTTGACATCCAGAACGTGGAGAACGACCGTGTAAGGCCCGTCGATGGTTCCGCCATCAGCTGAGAGTGCCTCGACCTACAATGAGATGCCAAATGTATTTCTACGCTGCTTTTTTTTTATAGAACATTCTCTCAAAGCGGCTCTACATCCAAAGCCCTAGTCGACAGTGGCAAGATAAAACTCTAAATGTTAACTGGAACAAAGCTGGGGAGGACCAAGACTCTGAAAGGGACCCGACCTCCTTGGGCAGCTTTCATGGTATAATATTTATAATATGTTTATAGTAACATATTGCTCACAAAATTGTATATTTTATATTATATATTCAAATAAATAGATCTATTAAGAAGACTAAAATAAACTAGGCAATAGTATTTATATTATATATATATATGATGCTGAGAAGGACAGTAAATATAAAGCAGTTTTTTTAAATATATTTTTTCTGTTACATTTAGGGTATGTTTTTTCTCCGGGCTCCATTCCAGGGGCTCTTCGAGGTACAGCCAGCCATCTTTAGATATTCTTATCTTCTCCTCTGTTTCACCGCTCACAGAATAGGACGATACACCATCTGCTGTAGACGTGAACTAAATACAAACAAAACATAAACACATTACAACATTTATTTCTATAGCGCTTTTTACTTTTTACACTGGGGCATTGTCCAAAAGCAACATTTACAATATTATTTTGTTTTAACGTTCCAAATTGAGCAAGCCTAGGGTGACAGTGGAAAGGAAAAACTCCCTGAGTAGAAGGAAGAAACCTTGGGAGGAACCAAGGCTCAAAAAGGGACCCGTCTTAACAGACACGGTTTTCAGGAACAGTACCGGAATTAGTACTTAGTACTTAGAAACCAGAACTAAAGGTCCAGAGTGGTTCCATGGTACTTTGTTACTGTATTTCTTTTTTTATTCCTAACCCTTTTAGGACCATAGAGATTGATTTGCACTAGAAATACAGTACTCTAATCCCACCGGACGACTGGACTTACCTGAAAAATGGCGTACGGTACGGGCGTGGCTTCAGAAACATGTAAATCCTTATTTTCTAACGGCCCTTTCTTTTCTTCCAGATCAGTTCCGTGGGTCTGTTAGAACATATACGAATACATGATCACTCCTTCTGATATTCTAAGATAACATGTCGTTTTTATTATTAATATAGTTGATAAACCGCACTCACAGAGCAGAACAGCAGCGTCAGAAGCAGGAGCCACGTGTAAGCCATCGTGAGAAAGAAATCCTAATGGAGAAAGAATGCTCACAATTACAATGGAGATATAAAAAATAAGAACTTGGGTTGTGTGGGAATATCTTATCTCAGCTGCCTGGTTTTGTGTATTTGCAGATTAAAGTGGTAGATATGAGACTTTTTATGATATGCACGATCATTTCTGTTTCTGTGTTTGCACGAGCAATGACTTAAAGGAAGGTCGTAAAAAGGTTATGTCGACATTTCTTAATGAGCACTATTGGCAGGAAAAAGTAAACGCCCGTTTGTGTTGTTGTAATTAACGCCGACTTTTCTACTTTAGCAAAAATGCTCGATAGAAAAAGCACTTTTTAAAAGATGCTTAGAGAGTTCAGTATAACCAGGTATTTATAACTCATTTATCTCTATGTTCCTCGAAAACTAATTCTTTGACTCACCAATGGATCCCAACCTTTTTTCCTTGGAGCCCCTCACAAGTATCTCCCAAACACACACACAGAGCCGTATTTAAAAAAAAAAACAACAACAACAACAAAAAACGATTCAATGCAAATCTTCATTGGCAAAAAATCAATATACATTTGATTTTTCCTTTTATCTAGGGATTCTTTTACAGCTTTAGCTCTTCTCTTTTTAAAACAGCTGAAGATTTACTTACAACTCAAACATAAGCTTGGTAAAAAATAGCTTCTTAATCTTCAAAGTCTTGCACACAGTATGTTATTTTAATTCTATATAACATGTATTTTGTAATTTTATTTTGAGAAACTCCGAGCACATCAGAGCAGACGTGATGTTTGGTACCCAGAACCCCCCCTTACTCACAAAAATTAGGAGATACTTCAAAATTAATATCTCACAATGAAATATTGTTGAGAGCAGTGTATAAATACCCCTTTGGCTTTTGGATAATCTAGTGCAGTGTAGAAGATATGCAGTAGGTAAAGGTTACGGTACTGCAGGTTAAGTCACTGGACTGTGGACCAGAACGTCCAGGCACGGTTGGACCCCCCCCAGCAAGGTCCTTGACCCACGACTGCTTGGATTGTAAGAAAGGTGCACGGAATAAAAGTGTGAAAATATTGAAATGTAAAGTAAAAGTATGTTATATGGGTGAGATTTGCTTTCTCTATAACAACCCCCACTATCCTAACCGTTCTCCACATTCTGGACTAGGTGACACGCATCAGGAGCGTCAGAAGGTGACTTTGAACCGCTCCTGCCCCCCTTTGTGCCCTCACCGCCCTCCATTGATACTTTCACATTCTCGTTGTGTTTCCGAACCGCGGCGTTGAAATGAACTACGCTGAAACGTCGACACTCAGAAGGTTTCACTCCAGAGCGAGAAGGTACGTTTGAGAGAGAATTAAGGAGCAGATATCTACAGAGGGTGAGCCTGAGCAGGAACCGAGGATGGAAAGTGACAGTGAGGAGTGTATGAACTCCATTTCAGCCAGAACGTTCAAGTTGAGCAGTTTGACCGTAAAGGATTGAACGTAGTATGTAAAAAATAAAAAAAAAAAAGCTCCTTTGAACCACGACTGATATTTCCTATCCCTGTGCCAAGGCCTAGCAAACCAGGCCTGACTCACCCGAACTCCATGACCTTCAGTGACCAATCAGAGACTTAAACATTCCAAACATCACTTAGGAGAGACCTTTATATTCAGAACCAGTCACCGCCAAACTTGGTCTGATGTGCCTTGGTTAAAAGGGCGAAACCCTTTTTTTAAAACTAAAACCCTCGAAGGAAACCAAAGTCAAACCAAGATCAAGTTGTCCTTCAGCTCTGAGGATCACACCCACACCCACACACACACACACACACACACACAACGAGACATGACACCACTTATACGGCGTACTGCGTGGTCCTCTAATCTAGACGTTTCGATAAAACCAAATGAAACAACAGAAAGAAAACCTTGAGAATGAGGGAGTTACCTGTCAGCAGAGCTCTTACACCAGCTGAGGACTTGACAGAATGAAGCTCGTACAGCTTCCTGCTAGAGTCAAACGTTAACTCGTTTTATTGAACCTAATCATTATCTAAAGGTTCCGCTCCTTCAGAGTCCAGCCCAGCGCTCATGGGAGTGGAGTCCTTGTCGTGAGCACCCAAATATTTAACCTAAGAAACAAGCAAAAACACCAACGTCCTACCGAAAGTGCCAGTCCGGCCAAGCATGGACTAATAAAGCTCGATAGATCTGACTGTATTCCAGTTGTGTGTTTGTGTATAACTGTATGTGTGTGTGTGTGTGAGTGTGTGCGTTTGCCTGTCTTGACTAATCCAGGCAGCAGACTTTGCTCTTTGATCAGCCTCCCAGTCTAGCATCTCTCACGTTTCCATTCTTCCAGACAATGCAGGTTCCAGAGTGCTCTGTAAATAAGTGACATGATCGCTGGGGCTTTTGGCAGATTCCACTTTGACTAAAACTATGACGCGCAAAAGGATTAAGATTGAACAGGGCGAGCCACACAAGGTCAAATGGACGGGATATTTTAACCAAAATCCATTCCTGAAGGCTGACGATTATTATGGTAATAAAGGTCCATGTCCCGGCAAAGCCCTTTAACCACAATTGCTCGGACTGGACCAGTTTTCCCTGTAAGTTCAGTCTATAGTGGGTGCAGTTGCACTTTCCGAACACCAGAGGGCAGCCATACGCTGTGCTCACAGGCACGTATTCTGACTTTTCAATCAGAAATAAAAGAAACGGCTTCACTCGGTTATCTGAGATATGGTGGAAATACAATACAACATTTATGAAATACCATTAACAATTTTAACAGATTTTAATGACATGTTTATTGCATCATACTAAAACACACGACATCATAGGACACCCAAAAAAAACCCGCTATGCGTTTTAAATGGATCGGTTTTACGTCGTGTTTTGGATTTTGGAAGTAGAGATCTGGAAGGCATAAGAGATGTGGCTGCAGGCCTGGTCTAAATAAACATCGCCGTACGAATGGACTGTTCCCGAAAAGTGCCTCCACTGCATGAGCTCGGACATGCTGACCCGCTGGGGAACGCTAGCGCTTTCGGGACGCTGACCCAGCTGACACGCCCTCTCAGCAGCCACGTTTACGTCCTCGGCCGCACCTGGGGAACGCAAGGGCACGGAACTCAAAATCTGTTGGCTGTAAGTAGTAAGTGAAGATTTTTTCTCGTTTCATTCCGTTTTTGACGTATTTTGACTAGAAGCTTGGCGCTCGCACGACTCGACCCTCCCTGACTCAGTGATTCAGATTCTTACTGCAAATAAGTTGCCGTGGGTCCTGACATGGTTAGTGATGACAGCCAACCGAAAGGAAAACTGGCTTTCAAGCTGAGCCTGTTAGCATAAGCAGCTATGCCAGTAAATTTTTTTGCTTTCACTTTCTACCTTCAATCCTTTCCTCACCAAGTTACAATTTATAAATCACATAAAGCTCTGTCTGTCTTAATCATGACGAGAACCAAGGAAGCACTGTTACCTGGTGGTCGTCCATCTCCTGAGCACGGGCAGCCCAGCAGGTCGTGAGTGAGGCAGTCGGTATCGGAGTCGAAGGTAAAAAGGTCGTGGAGCTCTTGGGCTGAGAAGCTGATATGCTCCGCCCTTTTGCTGAGGTCAACCACAGTTCCAGAAAGCCCCTGCTTACTCACCTGTCTCTGGTAGATCTTTTCCTCTATGGTGCCTGTTAGAGAGCAAAACCGTCATTGATCTGAGGCTTTACTATCAACAATCATGATTTAATTGATCGTTACGGAGCGCGTCAATCAATTTGGAAAAAGAATAGTCGAAAAACAACGTAAGAGTTCACCGTGTCGTAAGAAAATGTTAAAAAAAGAGTGAACAAACCGCACTAAGGGACAAAATACAGACACCACCGGTACCGACATAAAAAACACACTCAGCAAACCTGAGTGGGACCAAAACTGCCTTCTGACAGAACAAAATGGTGTCACCCATTGGGCACGGTTCCAATTCCCCCCTCAAAAAAAAGACATTTCTTACCCCAATACATGTTTCTTATCTACAAGGAATGAACAGATCTAGGAAAGCAAACTTTAAAAACTATGCTTGGACAACGCAGAGAGCTGAACGGCTGATTTTGCTTCATGCCTTAAAGCCTCGACCCTGAGGTCATGGCATTATTTTTAGCCGCGTTACACGTTAACGACGTCATTCTAAGAGGTTAACCTTTCTCTGAAAGCGCTGGACTCGAAGTTCATCGAGGTTTTAGATGGCGTCGACGGAGCTTTATTCCAAGCTTTGGGAGCTTTGTTTCCTACCCAGTTCTCCCCTTAAAATAATACGAAAAATAATTTCTGGGCTACTGTCCTTCCAAAAAGACCATTCTCGACCAAGCTTCTTTAGACTGTAGGGGTGAAGTGTAAATACTGTTTAAATACTGCACCCTATAGAAGCTCTAGTTTTAGATTTTTCCGTTTTTTTTTTTTTTTAAATACGAGTATTGAAATGTCCCATATTCAAGTCGTATTCTGATTAAGAGATTATATACGGTTATTATAGAAATAGAAAAACAATGATGTGTGTTTTTTGAACAGTACTGTACGTGGGTTATAAAGACTAAGAGTGATATTTTCTAGAGAAACAGCGAAGAGTAGGATATTATTTACAGCCTCTATTTAATTACACTGCAGTCGTATAAGTGTTACACCCCCTTGTTTTTTTATTTTTTTTTTATAGATTTTCCATTTGACTCCATAGAGTATAGACAAGTGCTGCTATAAAAGAGTAATAATTGCCCTGTGGCAGTGGGTGGAGGTAAAGGTTATTAGTCCAGGAGTGGCTCTGAAAGGAGAAGCAGTACCGGTAGGTAGGTGTGATCAGACCTGTGGTTAGAAATCTGTAGATGTGAACCGTTTTCTTCTGACCGTCTCTCCACACTCGTGCCATGGCCTGAAACGGGAACAAAACAAGAAGAAAAGAGCTCAAAAGAGCATAAGGTTCTTCATCTTCTGATTAGGGATGGAACAAACGTTCTACCTGCACTGTGGAGAACATGAGAGGAATGCACGGAACTACGTTTAATAGTACAGTTCTCTTTAAACCTGTGTCATAATAAAAATCCCTATTTAAATTCCTGATTCCTGGGAGACTGATCATTGAATTTATTTATTAACAGATTTATTTATCATTCTAAACCGACCCACTTTGAACATGCTCTGCATACATGAAGATCACAGAAGCTCATTTTAGCACCATCTAGCGGTCAAATTTAATTTACACATTAACATTTATACGGGGTTTGTTTTTTCCTTTTTTAATGCCTTTACAGGAATTATAAGGCCAGACTATTTTTTATTGTTTGTTTCGCGGATTCGCCGACGATCATATTTGAAGAATAAAAAAGAAAACAAATTTGGGGAGGAGGGGGTATTTCTCGGATCCACCGCAGCACCAATGGTTAAAATAAAATGTAAAAAAAAAAAAAAATATATATATATATATATATATATATATATATATATATATTTTTAGTTTTTTCCACCCTCCGCGTCTGCATGTCCTCCCCGTGCCTGCGTGGGTTTACTCCGGGAACTCCGGTTTCCTCCCGCAGTCCAAAGACGTGT
>JAVSBV010150561.1:0-15345 GCA_033117975.1 Parotocinclus spilosoma
TTTGGAATAAGGCTGTAACGTAACAAAATGTGGAAAAAGTAAAGCGCTGTGAATACTTTCCGGATGCACTGTATGCTCCTGACAAAAACCATTAGATGTTTATTGATTGATTGGTAGATATTGGGACTAGTTTGTGTGCAGTTCACATTTTCTAACTACATTTACATGAGATCCAACATGGCAAATATTTCAAATATAATACCTATGTATCTCCATACTTATAAGTCTAACACAGTGATTACACCCAGTGCTACATAAGTTGTGCAAATTGGAAGATTTGTATGACTTAAACGAGTATATCCATTTATATTTATATATGTATATTTACATTTATATACATATAATACAAACTGAAATCATGTCTGGTTGTAGAGATGACTTGCCACATGAACTTGTATCTGTGGCATCCAGGGTTCAGATGGAGATGCCGCTGTTCATTCTTTGAGAAGCCATCAGGCCCAAGCACTATTTGCAGTACAAAATCTCTGCCCCCCCCCCCCCCTCTCTCTCCCTCTCACTCTCACTTTTCTTCTCATGCCATTTATCTCAAGAAACTGTAAAAGCACTGCCAAATTGGAACATTACAGCCAATTTTGTGTCTCTTTTCTTCTGCTTCTTATCTTCTCATTCTGTCACTGGCTTGATGTGTGTTTATGGGTGTATGTTTGGTTATAGTTGGATGATTGCTCAGTTGGGTAACATCTTCCTTCCTGACACTGAAAGGCTATTGTATATCACGTTGTCCTGCCAAGGTGCTTCTTCCACACCATGCGGAAATATTTATCAAAAGCTGCTCTCTCTCTTATCGCTCAGATGACTTATTGTGGTGAACCTCTCTCCCTCTCTTGGGCTCTGTGACCTGCCAGGCTGAAGGAGGAGTTTTTTGCTGACTATTTTGAGTTGCTTAGCACTTCATCCATCCTCCTTAACTGCACATGTCATTCCCTCCCGGATCATATCGGTCTTACTCACTTTGGGCCAAAGTTTATTTTGGGCTGTAGCACTAAGTAATATATCTTAGCTCAGGACTTTGCTTTCTGGCTTTTTTTACATTTACATTTTTGTTATTTAGTTATTAGCTATTTGGGTATTTAGTTATTTAGTTTTATTAGTTATTTAGCAGACACCCTTACCAACTGATACAGTTTTACAGTCGAAATAAGTGTGGGTTAAGGACTTTGCTCAAGGACCCAACAGTGGCAGTTTGGATGGGGTGGGATTTAAATCCTGGACCTTCTGGTCCCATACCAGTATATCACAGTCCCATAGGTTTTGGCTTTTGAGGTGTGTTCCACAAACCTTGCTAAATCTTTTGAGGGACTAAAGGCTTCTGGAACTTTTTTTAACAAGAACTGCACTGTATCTGGGGAAGCAACCTAAAGTAGGCGGAGACTGGTGCATTTTTTTCTTTGTTCCTTTTTGAGCAGGCTGCTCTCATAAATACTCATGCTTTAAACCTGGTTTATGTTTTTTATGTTTTTACACACCATTTGTGTAAACAAACTGGAAAAAAACATTACAAATGCTCAAGCTTTGTGGTATCACCTCAGATGTGAAACATGCATTAGTCATACTCATACCCATTATGTAAGCCTGTAAACCTTAACAGACTTGCAGCATGACGTCATTTTAGGTCTCCAGTAAGTTGTGTTTCCATTTTCAGGCTCCATGTGTCCGAACCCTGAGCTACTGTAAGAAACGCAGCACTGTGTTTTGTTGAAACCTATATTAAACCATGCGTAAGATTAGAGTGACTGTGTCCCTTAATATAGCTTTCTCTGCGCCAGGGAATGAGGAAGGCATGTTTGTGTTCATCACGTTCCCATAACAGTCTATCGATCTCCAAAGCCACATCACACGCATCTCATGTGTTTGTTGTGTTTTTGATCCGCTGGTTACCTCGGTAACCCTGAAACTTGACAACAGTTGTTATACTTAGCTTAAAGGTGCATTAACCCGAGACGACGAAAGATCAAAGAGAATGGCATAGATGGAGAGATGGGGAAAGACAGTTTTCCCATACTTACTGTAGCATTGCGGAGATATGAAAGACAAGCAGGTACACACCGTGCATTCCTCAGCATCATTCAACCAGTCACATGGGATTGCACCATCAGACACCAGTGGCAGCATGCACTCACTACCCTTCTGAACTAATAATGTATGTGTTTAAGTTACATCACTTATGCTTTTCAGTCATCTTAATTATAGTGACAGCTTCACTTTTTCATTATCAGTGGTGGGGAATTTGATTGAAATGTTAGTGTGGTTTGCACCTAAAGTCATGAAGTTTGTCAAGGACGCTAATGCATGGAATTATCAGATAATTTCTTTAAGTTAGATTTTGGCAATAATAGGGTCACTGGTGCTACCAGCTGTATATGTGTGTGTATATATACAGATTTTTGGGGAAGGAAAAACAGTCTAGGGTGGCATATGTGTGTGTGCCCTACGTTGGATGGAGCCCTGTGTGGGGTTGTTTCTGCCCTACCCGTGTCACCTTGCTCCCCCGACCTGGACTTGGATACTTGGAAGTGCATAAGACAGTAGAATGTATGAAAACAGGGTCTACACATTTGTCAGTAATATTTCAAGTAGAATCTTTGTTTGTAATGAAACTGTTTAACTAGATTTTCTGAGAGTAGATTGTCTGTTATTATTAGTGAATCACATGGCTTATTCAATGTTTCCAGTCAATTGTGCTCGTACGCTTTATTTGATTTTCTCATTGTAGATTGTAATTTGTCCTGTCATATTTTATTGTTTGGTTGAAAGCAGAATTATGTTGAGGCTTTTAGCTAGTGTTGAGTCAGATCTTAACTTACTGTCTAGTTTAAATATTTAGATTTTCTCAATTTTACTATTTCTATGCTCAGTCACACTACATCCCAATTCACACTGAACATGATTGAACATAGTTATAACTTCACTGATCCTGTTACACATATAACACACTACAATTAGTTGTCTGATAATCCGCCAATCCACACACCCCGAAGTTTGAATACTTGCTTGTTTTCTGAAAAAAAACTTATGACCAAAATGCCTATTTCAGGTTAATTTATTAATGACTGATTACAACAGACTCTATTGGGACGACCTTTACAGGAAAATACCATAGTGAGTATTAAAATAACTTTGGAAATCCAAAAAATACATCACAAAACATATGGATATTAGACTATAGCTTTTTTCCCCATCGCTGCCTCAACATCATTCACTCCGCTGAGAATGTTTGCCAGTAGAATTTGGAACATCACTTTGAGGTTCAGGCATTGATGTTGGACAATAAGCCCTGACTCGCAGTAGCTGTTCCAATTAATCCCTGTGGTATCTGATAGAGAAAAAGTCAAGACTCAGTGCAAGTCTGCCAAGCTCTCCATCACAGTTGGCAAAACATTCCTTTGTGGGCTTTATTTTAGTAGGGCAGGATGAAAAGTTGTAATATAATGAAACTTGACTTGTTAGTTAGGTAGAAGCCTATTTAAATGCCAAACTGATCCACTGAGGTTCTCAGTTTCACCCATTGCCACTGGAGTTGTCACTGAGGTTGCCACTGTTTTTCTTTTAAGCTTCTATGCTAGTATGATTCACATTGTGAATGTTTAGCAGATTGTATGGCTGAAATAACAAATAATGCCAATTAGAAATAGCGTCTACCAACTTTTGGCCAAATAAGGTATAAAATTATATATAGCCAAACCCAATAATTCCAAATGCACCATGTTCCAGGAAAAGGATTGAATAGTTATTGTTTGGATAGTGGGACATTCAGATGCTCCTGTTAGTTGTTAACCTCAGATCAAACTGGGCTTTGTGTGTTTAACTAGCAGGATCTTTTCACCACATATGTGTACAATACCTGTGCTGGCCAAGTAGGTCTCAGACATGCATGTGATGCCTCATTTATGTGTGATTGATCACTATGTGTTACTGGCCTTCCATAACACTTTGCTTTCTATGTCCCTCCAGTGGAGCTGCAGATGCATGGGCTTTACTAAATGTGTGTTTGCTCTGTGTCGGGGTCTTTAAAGGAGCTTTGTTTCACTATTCTATGCTGTTTGCCAGAGGTAGATTGAGCATAAAGAATTAACTGCGTGATATTACAGTGAGATTGAAATATCAGTTGACTCACTAAATATTTAATTATACCGATGTTAATGAATGATATAAAGAGTTCATTTGCAAAACCATTCTTTACAAACAATGCTGAAGTATTTCAGAGTAACTTGAGCTCAGTATTCCTCAACCTTGTCTATTATGTAGACAAGTCTACTTAGTCTACTTCAAAATGTAAATAGCAAAGAAATTAGGATTTTTTCATACCAAAGTCAGATACTTTGATTCTTTGACTTTTGAATCTTTCTGTTATACATTTTAGGTAAACGCACACACACACACACACACACACACGCATATATATATATATAGAGAGAACATTTGGCGCATCGTAAAGAGGAAGGTGAGGCAAAGAAGGTCCAAAATGATTAAACAGTTAGAGGCCTGTATTAGACATGAGTGGGAGATCATTCTAAACTTGAGAAATTGGCCCTCTTTGTCCCCAGACGTCTGAGTGTTGTAAGAAGAAGGGGGGATGCCACACAGTGGTAAAAATGTTTTTGGGATTTGTTGACGCCATGAAATTTGGAAACAACATATTTTTCCGTTAAAATGATACATTCTCTCAGTTTAAACTTTTGATCTGTGATTTATGTTCTATTTTGTTTAGTGTCCCAACTTTTTTGGAATCCGGTTTGTACGTGTATATGTGTATATATATATATATATATATATATAGTATACAGTATATGTGTGTGTATCAGTTTTTTATCAGTGCCTCAAAATTTTGAATTAAAAATATATAAAAGTAAATGAACTCATTTCCAACCTTGAGCAAAAGAAAAGCTGCAATAATCATGACATCCACAACATAAAACACCACATTTAATATACATTAAGTAATTAAGTAATGTTTCCGCACACATTAACCAATAAAAACTCCAAGAGTTGTGAAGCTTGAGAGGTGTGAATTGCTTCTACTTTCTTTAATCTAACAGAGATGAGAATTCACCCGGAGGGTACATCAGACTTCTGTATATCTTTCTCTCACATATTAATAGGCATCCCTACAACAAACAGCGTGTTAAGTACATTTGGGACCCTGATATGGGTAAACAATATTTTATGTGATGTACCCATTAGGAAAGAAACAATTCACTTGAAACAGTGGCATCATGTGGGATCAAGGATAAATAACAGTGCATTCCTGTGTCACACAGACTAGCACAAATGTACATTCAATGTTCTAGAAACAATACTTCCTTTAGTATTATAAAAATGTAAAAGTACAGTGTATATATGCATTTGTGTATTACACAATTCTCAATGCATGGAGCATTGCAGGTGACTCTGGGTAAGAGCCCAGTTGACTTATTTTATCCTCAACCCCATACTTTATCTTTCTGTCTGCGTATTTTTCTTTTTCCTCAGTGTTCTTCTAGTGTGTGTGAGAAAAGGGTGCTTGCATGCCACAGATTATCCCTCCCATTTGTTCCCAATTACTGAACCTCAAAGAGCAGTATCCAACATTATTATAGCACAAAGCAAAAGAAAAGAAAGTGAGATGAACAGACTGTGGGATTTAGATGTTAAAAGTTAGTATACCATGTCTGGAGTTTTTTTTTATGTTTATGATTAATCACCAGGTGTGCAGAAATTACTTCTAATGACATCTCTAAAGTAGATGAAGTTAAAATTTTGATCACAGCACTTATCACTTGCCTGATGCGATATATCCATATTGGAATGTAACTATGACAACAGTCATAAATACTGCTTCATATTAGATCTATATTTATATTTTTCCACTGCACTACAATAAAAAAAGGGAATGACATGGATTATAAATCAGTTTTTGTTTGGAAAGCAAAACATGGGAGGAATGGGAGTCGCTAGTGAAAAAAAAATCCCAGATCAACAGCCATAAGGATTTAATAGAGGAAAACCCCAATATGATAGAAGAGGATAAGGATGAAAATAAATTATTTATTAAACTAGGGTTCAAATAAAGTAAACATTCATTCACAACAGTCATTTATTCATTTATTTCCATGCCTCTTAATCCAGTTCAGGGCAGCACAGGCTGCAAGGCAGGAATTATCCCAGGTATTCTGCCAACTTGTTGCAGCACACACATGGACGTGTGCACATATACACATGGGGACACTTTTATAGATTAGAGTTAGACTTGACCCAACACATGCATTAGGAATGTTGGGGAAATCCAGAGTACCCTAAGGAAAGCCATACAAACACGAGGAGAATATACAAACTCAACACAGGTGGTAGACCAACTGGGATTCAAACCCAGGTTTATGGATATGTGATGTGACAGAACTAACCACTGTGCTGCCTTTCCTAAATAATTTGTAAATCAGTGTGTTGATTTCCTGATAATCAGCATAATATTTCCTGATAATCACCTTCTGGATGTATAGTTGCTGTTTTGTAAACTCAAAGTTTTGAGATGTGTTTTAGGGCATTTTTCTGATCCAGTATAAATTACTACCCTGAAAGATCCAATCAAGCATCGCATCTCAGACATTTGGCTCTGGATGATTGTTTAGCTGATGAAAGGACAGAATTTAAAAAAAGACAGTAAAACCCTAAACCAGACAATATTGGGACTGGTTGAGAAAAGAAAACAATGAATTGTCTTACATTTACATTACTTATTTCATTGCATACAATAAGATGTTTTATGTTTTGTCTGGTCAGTGTTATAGCATTTGTTAATGCACATCAGTTCCTGCATTTCAAGTCTGCAATACATTCCAAATGTGGGATTAGTAATGATGGAAAAAAGTAGTATCCATGAAAGGCTTGGGGGAGCAAAGATAGGCAGAGGCTCTCTGGTTTGTCAATAAATGTGTGATATTTATATATTTCAAATATAATATAGTATGTCCATCTCTTCTGATATGGGGTATTTGTGTTTACATTATAGGGAATAAATCGGTCTGCATGTTGTATTTCAGTCACAGAGAATTTGTTTAAGAATAGAACACATTTGGTGGTGGTGTTCACCACCTTCTAATCACCTGGAACACATTTGTTGAAGATGTTTTGAAGAACACTGCCTGTTTGTGTGCATGTGTTTGAATTCAGTGGACTCAGCTGGAAGTCTTATATGACACCGCTTCCATACCCTTTCTGAAACTTTGCTGGTCTAATTGTCCATATAAGCATAGCAAAATGCCGCTCTCACTTTTATGTTTGCTGGCATGGGAATGTTGAGTTAGTAAAAGGTTATCTTAACCTGATGTCAGATAGCAGCGTGTCACTGTGCCCAGAGAAACCTTCCGGCAAACAATAAGCCATAATAAGGACAGAATGGAAATGGAATGCATTTGGTATTTTATGGCCTGATTATATCCATATATCATGTAACACATTGTTTGCAACAGATATGGCCCTGGTGCTAGAGTGTGTGAGATGCTTGAAGCAATTTAAGATGGAATGATTTTACTGTCAACAAACAGCTTTGGTGTGAGCCACGCAAATCTGACCTTGACAGTGAGAGAGGAAAATGAGAAGCAGAGAGATGGATACCAAGCAGGATTGATGTACACAGAGAGGTGTTTTACTGAGACCTTTTGATTTTGCCCTAAAGTGAAATACAAAAACTCATTAGTAGGATCAATAAGAAAGGGCTTGAAATAAATAAATGACAACATCAAACAGTTTTGTTTAACAATAGATAGTTTAAACAAGCAAATTCATACTCTGAAATCTCATTTAATAATATAAAACAGGGGCATGTCTTGACTGCTTGTCATACTGGGGCACACAGAATTTAGAGGGGTACGCTTGTGCACCTAGGTGGCATGGGGCACAATTATGCATGAAGAAACAACACAAAATAAATTAGGTGATATTACATTATTTATTTTGCATTATTGTTACTCTGTCATGGACGAGAGATTAAGAACACATAAACAATTTTTATTGTTAAAATTAATTTAAAGTTAATGTAACTGATTTCTTTGCTACTTTAATAATGTGTTTGCTTTACTGGTCCAATATGTACTTTTGGTAGATTATAGTTATAAGTGGCTTGCCAAAACATATCTAACTTACTTTGAACTTGTCGATTACTTCTATGCTTAAAACCACTTAATAAAATTGTCCCTAACTGAAAGTATTTGCTTAATCTTTTGGAAGACACTGTGGAATTATGGGAAGTGTAGTTCCTGTAGGGATACTGTGTGACATACGATGTATTTTTGCTCAGAAATCATTGACTTGGGCCACGGTAACATTTTTACATGACCACTGGTTGATGTTGACTCATCAAATAACATGATGACCAACCATTGCCCAGCCCGTTTAGCTAACAAATGAATGACTAAAACTTGTTTTGTAGCGGAGAAAATGTTGTACAGGCAAAGAGAAATGTTTTCATCTTTTTTGGTTTACAAATACAGAAAATCAATAATACCAGTGTTGTTCACTTTATACATGAGTTTATTGGCATAGTCCTCACACCTACATCCAGTTACATACTTTTTGTTCAGGAGCCACTGGTTTAAAAAACACTTACAGCATGGAAGAAATGCTAAGGACAGTTTCAGAAACGCATCTTTCCAGCAAAGCATCTTGGAACGTGGAAATTGCTAAGGGTCTACCTGACTAATGTACAAGAGGTTGAAGGAGTAAGCACAAGCACAAGGAGTACTGAGACCTGTCTACCTTGGGCCAGGCAGATTGAACAAAGGACTTTTGTTGATTATCTGCAGTTCCACTCTCTCCATGGTCCCCAGGCCCAGACTCATGGGTCAGCAGACTGGCGGCACACACTCCTTAGTCTCTGGACCCTCGTGGCCCTAGACTGAGGCCGCACACTCTGGCCAATTGTGAACACATTATGCTAATACATGACATAATATATTACCTGACCTTGCCAAAGATGAGATACAAACCAGAGTGGTGCAGTGTAGTACAACTACTGATAAGCCACGGTGGTTTGTATTCCACCTCTGGCCAGGATTATGTGACACCCTAATATGCGAAAGCAGGATGGCCTGTCTGATGACTACATAGATTGGTTTCCTGGCACCATAAGTCAAAGTGAGAGCTAGACAATACAGATTGGATGATATGAACATATTTGTATGTTAGTTCCAGGTTTTAGATTCGTAGGCGTTTATGGCGTTATGTGTGTATGTATCTCCTCACTATGGGAAAACAATCTAGATTGTCTATGGGTTTGGGTCAGGGCAAACCTGTGGTGCTCCCACTTTAAAATTTTCATCCAGTAGTATAAGTGTACTGTAACTGTAAAGTCCAGTACAGTGTAAAGAATTTTAGCCTTTTTTAAAGTTTTGGATTAATTCCGTTTGATCAGCGACTAAGCTTTACTTCCTGCGACATCTTTCCAGTGTGCTGTAAAGTACTGATCTGTCATGTATTGCAAATGTAATACCCAGTTCCATGCAAAAATGGCCAATAAGCGTGCAAATTAAAATTATGTGATGAAGGCAGATTGAAAAAGAACAGGAACGAGATAAAACCTAATGGCAATCTATGTGTTTTTGTACTTGATTATGTTTACTTCTTAAATTTATTTTGTTAATGCATGCTTTCATTGTACATATCTTGATCAGGCACTGCTCATGTAAAAAACATGTTTTATTAGTACTTGTTTCTGCATTATTATAAGACATATTCTACATCTGCATGAAGCAGAGTAGCTGGTAAGTTGCTAACTATGTTTTGGATTATTACAAATTGTTGCTCCCCAGAAGTTTCATAAAATTAGCTTAAGCTAGTGTTTAGAATACTGCAGCTTACGTACTTACAATAAAGTATTACCCAGGTGTTATTCTGTTTGCAATAGCTTGCTGTTAAGTACTGAATTGCTTACAGCTTCCTGCTAATAATGCTCGAAAGCCTTCAAAGGTTTAGTGCATCTCACTGTTCTGCTAAAGTAGTGTAGCCTACCCTGATCTTTTCTTTTACCTAAACCAAGCTTTCTGAGTCATCAGGATTAGTTGCATCTCAGCAGCTGCTAGATTTTCCTTTATTGTCAATAGAACCTCTGAAAGAGTGTCTGAAAAGCTAGAAGTATAAGATATAAGTATTTAAATGCTTAATAGTGTGCTTATGCGACCTTATTTGTAGTTATGCATATATCTTATTGGGCAGCACAGTGGCACCAGCAGTTAACAAGGTTGCCTCGCAGCTCGGATTTCCCTGCTTTGAACCCTCTCTGCCTGTGTCGCAGAGTCTTGTTTAATTCAAATATTCTCACTTAAGTAGCTTGTGTCATATCTCTGTCTGAATGTCTGACACACATACAGAAGCTGATGATTGCACTCAGAACATAAGTTTTAGCACTGGTATGGTGTACGTAGCATGCCAACCGAAGAATCCTGGACTGTGGAGCAATATGATATGAGAATTACAGGTGGAAGAGGGCTGAAGAGTTTGAAGGGAATGAAGAGTGAGAAAGGGAGGGTTTTCCAGCTACAGAAAGGAGGCTGAGACACGCCAAGCCCAAGCCTGGATCCTGATCTCATCTGGCAGGAAGGTCACACCATGAGCAAGTTCATCATGACACCAGCAAGATGATTGGCTGGACGAGTCATGTGTGTGCGTGTAAGTGTTTGTGTACGTGCATGGCTGAAGTTTTGCCTTGCACGACACAACTGCTAATGGCTGTGGCTGTGTACAGTGTGGTAAATTAATGAATTACAAGCAAACCCTGAAGTGAAATAAAGAGCAGAATATAGTACAGTACACACTCACCAACACACACCTAAATACAAATAAATAATGACTATTCAAAATGGAAATATGGACTGGCACGCACAGATAAACACTCACACGCATATGCACACTCATACAAACAAATACAAAGAGGTCTTCCTGCTCATTTCAATAGTTTTGTTAGACTATTTATTTCATATTATATATGTTGTCATATGGATACCTATATTGCTAAAGCTTATGTAAATTATATTAGCCATTTGCTTGAATATTTTATCCTTATGTTCAGTAGACTGTCTATATTTTGTTACAGGACAATGTCACATAACTAAATACTTAGTTAGCAGTCTGATTTAAAGATACACCAAATAGCCAAAAGTATGTGGACAACCATTGTAATCATTGGATGCAGTGGACAATTTGAGATATTTTTCCAGGGACTGATATGAGTTAAGACTTTACACTTATCTTCCAGAAGCAGACAGAAGGAGGAAGACGAAAGGTGTTTACAGCAGCAGCAGCTGAGTGACAAGCAAAGTGCCACCATACTGAGGTAACTGTGAGACCTGCACTGTGCTGAACATTGCATAAACCTAAATAGCATTAAAATGGTCAATGTGTTTACTGTTCACAAAGACGTGTTTTTTCCTGTACTCTAGTGTTATAAGGAATACTCCAGAAAATAATTTCTATATTCAATTTGTTGGCTATGGAGGTTTTTGTGTTTGGTGTGTAATATATTATTTTTCAATGAATAAACATGGTGTAAGCATTTAACACTTAATGACATTGTGTTACTGACATCATAATTATCAAATTTGTCACCTATTATTGGCGGTAAGAGCCAGCTGCTGGAAAATGTGTTTTGCCCATTGTATGTATGAATGGTCTGGTAAATTCACTTTATGTCAAAACAATAATTTAAGGCTCTGGAATGGATTAATCCTATTTACATCACCTTTGATTTCCACTTTTAAAAAATCAGAGTTCAAACACCCTTCTGGAACCAATTAAGGTTGAATTCCGAAGTTCCACTATACCAGGTAATAAACTGGAAACTGAGATTATAACTAAGAAGTAATAAATTTTGAATTTCTACCAAGTAGTTTCTATACAAACATAATTTTGACCTGCCTGTATTTTCTGAATTAACTATATTAGTGTTATATCTCCAGAGATTAACTAAAAAGTGTCTCTTAATACACTTCTGCAATGTGAAAAATACAAAAATAACTCTCATCCCAAACACCCCCAATACCACTCTGTGGAGTGCTGGGCATATTTGAAATGCAGTAATAATACCAGCATTTTGGAACCACTGGTAAAGACAAGTAAAAAAAAAAAAAAAAATCTATTGTTTTGATTGATTAATTGAATCTCACACTGGAAAAATGAGAAAGATTCAGCCTACAGTTGCCATAACATTTAGTCTGACAATTAAAAAAAATCGACTGATCTAGGTCCTATATAAAACCTGTTTGATGAGCTAAAGAGAAGAGTGCACAAGAGAGTTCCTCAAACCCAGACAATCTGGAGAGATTATATAAAGGAGAACAGTCTCAAATTCCAGAATTTGTATTCTACAAATAATTTAAAAGTTCCAAGAGAAGATAAATCATGGTTTTATTAATGGTAAAATGATATATTATCCTGGTATGAAATAATATAATGTAATTTCATAATGAGTGATGTTTTGGGGTTTTCAGAATAATGTTCTTTCAAAGGTTAGATTTTTCAAATTATTTTCATGTGAGATTACGCTCAGCCAAAAGGTGGCCTTACTGTAAATCTTTACTCATCTTTACCAGGGGTGTATGGCACTCTATATGCAATTGTTCTTAGTCATCTGTAAGTATTCCTGAGAGAAGTGAGACACATTCCTGCTGAAGCTTTGAGATGCCAGCTGTGTATGTGCGCATGTGTGTGCCTATTTGTCTGTCAGAGCCTTCCCCATGGAAATGCTTTCTGATTATAAACGTGTAGGAAGATGAGAAGAGGCCTTGATGTAGACTGTATGGTGAAGAGGGTCTGATTAAAGATGCACACTGTGATCCTTATGCAGAGGCCAAATAGCCGTCAGCCTCACACACCTGACACGCAGTGTCTCTGTGAACCAAGAGAACAAACACTAAAGAAAGGAGTTGACAGAAAGGGATAGATGAAAGGAAATGGGCGAAACAGAAACTCAAGTTCAGATAGTGGAAGCTCAACAATTATACCCTTACTAGGTCCTTTGACCCATCCCCATGCATTTTCTCTCCCCATGCATTTTCTCTCTCTCTCTCTCTCTGGACAGTGATAACTGAAGTTCTTGTAACTAAAGAGATACTTACACTGTAATGTCAGCAGTGGAACAAAGGAAAAATCTGAAATAAATTATCTAGTCCTCTCAAAGCCATGCTATTGGCCAAATAAAGCAACATAGCAACCCATAAATGTTTTTAAATAACAGTACAATCGGTTTTAAGACAAGTAAGTAATAGTCGACATGAAAAACAATAACAGATGCTATAGATGAAAATTCTGATGGGCCGCATAAATCATTTCTAATGTTTAAGGTGATGATTTAGGCTCGTTGTGGTTAATTACAAATAGTCAAAGAGGATACAACACACAGATGTGGTACTGGATGTAAATGTAGAGGCCAGGATACTAGGCTAACAAAAAGGCAGGACATAAACAGTGGGGATAGGTGGCTAGGCAACAGAATATGGGGTAACCTAATGGCTAGGGTAGAGTGCAACACCAACAATAGGGACAGGAACCGAAAAACTGTATCAAGATCAAGAGGGTGACATCTGTACATAAAACAGAAACAGCAACCATGTAAACTGTAACAAGGCAACAAGAACCAACAGACAAGGAACCAACATATAACGAGATCCGATAAGGATGAGAATAGTAAGAAGGGGTTAATTAGGAAGAGCACTGCAGGCTGGAATTAAGCACAATGCTGTGCAAAGTGTCAGAAAGTGAAACGGGTCAGAAGGGATCCATGTGTAAAGTTGTTGCTCACAGGTTTTTCCCAGCACACATCATCCTGACGCTATTCTGCCTGTTCATGGCCAGGCATAAATATTGTGTGAAAATATTTAAGCTTATGACCCACTTAAAATATGGCAAACTATCTCGGTGCAGTCTGGCTTTGGAAACCCAGAACATTTGAATAATGTCCCTGCTCAAAGACACTAGAATTTACTCACATTGTAATGGTTGAACAGGGAAATGGGGAAAAAGTACTGTATACTATAATACTCAGAAACATTAGGGGATTTAAAAATGAAAAAATATCCCTTAATGAATATCCTGTAATTTCTGTGAGCAGTGTATGACGATCCAGGACTGGCATACGGCGCATTGATTTAAAGGACGTTAAACTCTTGTGCTGTGTTAGAGCTTCAGCTTTGTGTGTCACAAAACGACAGATGGATAGGCTTCACATTCACTGAGCTTCACATTTCACACACCCTCTCACTCACATAAAATAGCTGCTTTTTTATTTCTAAAGCTTGTCATATTCACCACCTCTATATGGTAGTCTTTGAAGCAATTTCCTTGATCATGTGCATTCATGATTTATTTGAATGACAGATGTGTGTGCTTAACTTTAGGTCTGCAGTTACTCAGAGCTACCTCAGTCCTTTTTATCATCCACATCCTGCAACAATTCCTCTCTTAAATTATAGATCAAAGCTCTGTGAACATGTATGAAGCTTTGCCATTATGTCATGTATGGGAATTCCAGATACCGAAGCTTATTGTTTCCATATTGTTTAACTGTGACCACTGGTTAGCTCCAGCATCCCTGGTTCAATCCTAACCTTGGATTCCTCTTGTGTGGAGTTTCTATGTCCTCCTCATGTTCACATGGGTTTACTCCAGCTTTCCCCCACAGTCCAAATATGTGTTTATTTGTGCCCTTAATGTATGTGCTTGCTTATCAGTGTAGTTTGCTAGGCTTAATAACCCTGACCAGAACTAAGCAAATAAGAAAGAGAATTAACAAATTAATGAATTAACGATGCTTTAAGCCCAGGTGAGCTCTGTTAATCACTAAGGGGAATTGAGCCCAGGTTTAAGTAGACACGGTTTCCTCTGGCTCTCAATAAGAGTGGTCAGATTGTACACAAATGCGTTTTGCAATTGAAGCTCACATCCAGATGAATCAAAACGCAAACCATTATCTGTTTTTATAATGAAACAGATAATGTGAAACAGATGATCCTCGATAAGATTTTTTTATCCCAAAGGAAATTTCAGCATCACAATAGCAAAAATATTGCACAAGTAACAGGGTGTAGTAGGAGTTATAAACAAGAGAGAAATAAAACGCATAAAAATACAAACCTCCTGAATAAAATAAATTATGTCAAATATAAACTGTGTGAGTGTGTGTGAGTGTGTGTGAGTGTGTGTGAGTGTGTGTGAGTGCGTGTGAGTGCGTGTGAGTGCGTGTGTGAGTGAGTGTGTGAGTGAGTGTGTGAGTGTGTGTGTGTGAGTGTGTGTGTGTGAGTGTGTGTGTGTGTGAGTGTGTGAGTGTGTGAGTGTGTGAGTGTGTGAGTGTGTGAGTGTGTG
>JAVSBV010150570.1:2500-15342 GCA_033117975.1 Parotocinclus spilosoma
AAAACCTCAGATTAAACATCAACTTGAACCTAACTCTAAAACCAAACCCTAAAACCAAACCTAACCCTTAAACCTCAACTGAAACCAAACCCTAAAACCAAACCTAACCCTTAAACCTCAACTTAAGTTAAACCAAACTGTAATCACATAGAGAATAGAGTTAACTCAATCTCAGCTGTAAAATCTTCTGTTACTGTTAGTAATTCTGGGTTTGTTTTTATTAATATTGATTTATTTTAGTGGTAATAATTTGTTATTTACGTTGTTTTTGTATCGGGGGTTGGTGAGCGCTAATCCGCTGTGTGTGATGAGTTAGCGTTAGCTAGATATCAAATAAAAAAGAGAATTAAACGAGTTTTTGTTTGGACTTTCCGTCGTATTTTTCTTTTTTCATCTCACAGTTTCTTCCTCTGGTTTTTTAGCCGCTTCGCTATGCTACGTTAGCAACAGCTCCGAGTTCAGAGCGTGATTTCACACTCGCTATCTCACCCAAACACATGCTCACTTAGCTTTCAACTTCTGTGTGTGTGTCGGGGGGGGGGGTACAGGCTAGTTTTAGCCTCCTTTCTCAGGCTAAATTTACACTTTAACTCTCAGGTGTGACGCTCAGAATGTAGCATTTCAACAGACTAGTCACAGTCTGCTGTGTGTTAATGAGATTCTGTGTGTGCGTGTGTGTGTGTGTGTGTGTGTGTGTGTGTGTGTGTGTGTGGATGTGTGTGTATAGGAAAGACAGGGGAGTGCTTGGGAAATTGAGTTGCAGCATCCGTCCATCCAACTAGTTCTGCTGGCCTATCACGCCTATCACGCCTATTTATGCTTCTCTCACAGCAGACGTGATATATTTGAACTATTAACTATTACATGATATTCATTTAATATTTCATATATAAGTTATTCTATAGATGAAAACCTTGAATAGGTTGTGCTTATAGAGCAATAATATCAAGCAGTCTACTCCGATGAAATCCCCCTGATGTAAGGATAGTTAACTCATTTATTTTAATACAATACAATTTAATACAAATTTGCTTATTTAAAGGAACAAGTGCAGTAAGATACTTCAACATTCTTGATCATACCGAAGCATGACTTCAATTTGAAATGTATTCTAAAAGAGCCTGTTTTGGCCAGAGCCCCCAAGAGTGCGAGGCTCTTCTTGCAAAAAAATCTAAATTGACTTAATAATTTATAAAACTTAGAGACTGAAAGCTTTACATAACTAAAACAATTTTTTGAGTTGAATGAAAATTCTAAGTTATGACTTTTTAAACGTCTGAGATTTAAAACTGATTCATTCAGTATGCATAATTGTACTATATTTAGATAGATGACATTGAAATGCGAAATTTGAGTGGTGGCTTTTAAAAAAAAAAAATTTTTAAACAAATGTCAAAAATTGTAAATTGTATAGATCTGTATGGAAACTTCTTAAACATGGTTTAAAGCAACCTTTCAGTTACAATATTTATCTGTTTTTGGGAAGTAAAATTCAAGTGTCTTTTTTTATTTATGAAATGAATGGTGGGGACACTTATATACCAGACACGTGTTGAGCTGTTCCCAGTTGTGGCTGAAGAGTATCTGTGTTTTTTCAAAAGTAAGATTTTGAGAGTTTCAGTTTACTTGCTAAGATATCATGATTTGCAGTATATATATATATACAGTACTTTACTCCTCACGTCATGTTCTTCTCCATGGCTCCTGGACCAGTAAATCAATGCTCATTTGCATGTTAGATGCATCCTTTGAATGTATTATTGATGCAAACATTTTAGCCTGTAGGCTGTGGACAATATCTAATAGAAGAAGGGCCACTTTGTGCATGCTGTGCTCCAAGATTGATGTCTGCTCTTCTGGCCCTTAATTATTTGAACAGGAACCGATTCACACTTTAGTGATGCAGGTAATATAACACTGCCTAATGCAGTCTCTCTAATGCCCTCTACTGAGCTCTTACTCATCTCATCAATTCATAAAAGAGCACTCACCCAATTAAAAGGAACACACTCACACACACACACACAGACACACAGAGACACACACCGCACGCTCTCTGCACTGGCAGAGTGTGTGTTATGTTTTATTATACTTCATTAGCTCATATAGCTATTACATTGTTTCACATTCTCCCTCTTGTTTCTTTCTCTCACAGATATGGGCTGCTCACTCTTTGAATTTAATTCAGAGTTTAGGAAAGCTTTATTTTATTTTTATCGCTAATGCAAAGGAAAGGTCAAACCTGAGAGCTGGAAGTAGAGTGGGAGAGAAAGCTTGTAATTAAGACCATGTATCGGTCCTGGAGTATGGATGTATATAGGGTGTAGTTGCTTGAAGCACAGGAACCATGAGGAGCTTTTTAGTACCTGCCTGCAGCTTTGTTCCTCTCCAGGAGGAGGAGCGCCTTTTTAAAGCACACAGGCTTTGATATGACTGTTCATATTGATCAACACTGGACAGTGTGTATGTGCAGTACTCATAATATATTTAAATTAATATCATTGATTAAAATAAAACACTATGTGCAAAGTATCTCAACTACTCCGTAACTATATTGTAATGTCTGAAACGCCTATTTCCATTTCAGTCATCTTCCTGTTTCACAGAACATTATGTGGATATTGAATGGCACATACCTGTATGTTAAAGATCATAAGGTAAATGACTGTGTTATACAACTTATACACCCTCAGCATATGGCTCCCAAGCCAAGGCACAAAAAGGGCAAGTGTATGAACAGCTGTGTCCACTGTTCCCACATTAGCCACTGACATTCTCTTCCCCATCATGAGCCTCTGTCTGTGGTGGAAATCCTTTATTAGGCTGAAAGCTCTCTTATGATTGAAAAGTCACTTCCATCTTTCTGTGTTATATTGCTGACTCTGTCTCGGCCTCTTACTTACTCATTTCTTTACTTTCTCTCACTCCTTGGTTTTAGCTGATTTGACAGTTTGCTGACATTACATCTGCCTTAACAAGATCAATCTCTTTCAGCAGAATTTGTAAACATTTGATTAGATCAACTATGACAGGCATGTGATGTTCTTGCCTCATACACAGTTTGATATTGCAATTTCTACACATGGTTCAGAATCTTACGCAGAAGTTTCCCCAAGCGCTCCATACATCCTCCGCACAATCTTCTCACATCCTCTTCAACTATTTTGAGTTATTGAGCAGTGTGTATTCCGAAGAAGTGTAATATTTAATTCATTTGATGAAATATCTGCCCAGCTGGATACCTCAGACGGTTTGGAGACATTCTGTTCCTATCTGTTTAATGCATTTTCTTCAATTTGTGTCCTGCCTGTCTGATTAATGCACTGTGCATTAATCTCTTCTCATCTCGCCTCATTACATTGTGGACAGATCTGAAGGTTTTTATCATTGTGACTCACATGAATAGCTACTTATGTACCCACATCATAAGGGTTTGTTGCTCTAAGACAATTATCTTTTCCAACTCTATATCTGTATTTTTCTAGCTTCTTGTTTCACCCTTTTCTGTGTTTATGTGATTCTTTAACTTACTCTCCTATTCTAATTTCCAGCAGATTTTTTTTTATCAACATCACTAACAGATGCACTATGGCAAATGTGCCATCTCAGCTCCTGTACCTTTATAATGAATTCTTCATTGATGGTCTTGATTAATTTGCTCTTATGTAGAAGAAGGTCTGCATTGTCACTGATCTGGTCCAGCTCTCTACTGTAAGAGATTTCCTCTAGCAGCAGTTTTATCAGTCATGTTAATGTGCTTTGTGTTCCTGAGCTATGAGAAATAAGGAGACATTTTGCTTCAAGAGTCACCAATCAGGAAAGGCAGAGACTTAAAGAGGAGCCATGTTTTCATCCATAGTTGTTTGTGAAGAGATGTGACCTTTTTGCAGAGTCATAGGTGTTGCGTGGTTGAGTACATATGGATATATTCCATATATAATCTTTCTACGGAGCTAATTTTACACTTATTTCTAATGACTGGTTTTCTAGCAAATACAGTTTGAAGTTTTTTTCATACAGTAATAATTAGATTTTCCATGGATAGCACAGTTGGCAATAAAGCACAACTTTCCATGTCAAATAAAACAAATATATAAATATAAAAAAATATTTTTATGTAATAGCTAGCTACCAGTAGCTATAATTTCTAGTGGCAAAAATAATTACCAGTAGCCATAATTTCCAGTGGCAATCTATTAACAATTAACAATCTAGCAATATTCCAGCCACATATATTAAGAAATGAATGCTAGCTATGTTGATTACAGGTTGAGACGAGACACAAACTCCACTTTAGATTGGACTATAAAACCTACTGTGGGAATCAACATATGCATTAGAAATGTGATTTAAGATAATTGAGCATGCTTGGTCATTAATGGCATTTTAGTGATTACCATGAATTTAATTCATATTATATACTCCAATCTTTCCAACATCCAAAAGGCATAGGTCAGATAGACTGTAAGCACTCACATTCTTGCTTTTTTAGCTGAAAACTTACTTATGATGTAAAATGTAAAAGTTATGCTGTATGCAAATAATTTATTTTTTTATTGGGTGAATCTACGTTTGGCAGTCTCTTGGTTATATGCTATTCAGCTGCATAGTTGAAGAATTAGGTAAATAATGTTATTACCCTATTAATTTCAGACATGTACTAATCTTTTTTATTTAATATAGGGAAATCAATTATTTTTTTCTATAGCTGACTAAAAAATAATTGCAAAATTCCCTTTTAATCAATAGTGTACATCCTCATTAAGCTTTCATTTAACATACTCACTACTCTACATTATGCACACTGTAAATCTGTGTTGAGATTATAAATATTATAAATGTTAGCATGTTTGGGACAGATGCAGAACTGGATCATAACAGGTTTCTGAACTCACATTTAACTGGCACTCTCAAAAGGTTTTGTCCAGGTTTCAAGAATTTGCAAAAGAAAAACTCTAAACTGTTGTTATATAGCATTGATTCAATTTAATTTAAAGGAAATAAATTACACTTCACATTTCATACATCATTTTGCATACATATTCATTTATTTTGTATACAAGTTATTTTGGATCCTTCAAAATGACATCAAATGAGATCAATCACTTTATTCATCCCAAAGTAAGTAATATTACAGCTGTATTGCAGCAATTCAACATACAATAAAGTAAAAGTGTATTTAAAGTATGTAATACAGCAAACTACTGTATAAGTATACAGTAATTGTATTTTAATATTAAATTAATATAAAATTAATATTTAAACCTATTATGAAAGTGTAATTTGAAGTAAACAGAAATAGATATATTAATACATGTGGCAGATCAGCAGCGTGTCCTTATGGAAGTGTGTACTATGTACTATTTACACTAGTGATGTGGTGTTGTTCAGTGTGATTACTGGTGGTATCTAAATACCAACAATCCAAATACCTGAGTTCCAGAGCTGATGATTAGGGTTGTTAATGTTTAAGTTTTAGATATTACCCAGTACTCTTTGCTGTGTCTCATTTCCACCTAATCCTTTACACTCCATTCACCACTCTACTAGTTTTTTTTACCTCTGAAAGACTGCTTGTAGTTGCTAAGCAACTACTGCCTGCTTCTATCTCCCTTGGTTGGTGGTTCATGAGTTAATACAGATGCTTTTATGTGTGTGCGTCTGTTTGTTAGACGTCATGTTTCACTTCCAAGAGATTAACACCAATGTTTTTTCATTACTTTTTACATGTTTCAATAGCACTTCAGGCCTTTCAGCATGGACTGTACATGTGCAAGTGTTTGCAGCATGGCCTTGGAGAGAATGCTTGTGGGAAGGTTGTACTGGTATGAATTTTGAGTAGTTTTCTCAGTTTTGCAGATGAGAGAATTTCCACCTCTTACTGCTTAATCCATCCACTTGTGAGTCAAGGTATAATTAAATGATTTACAGATATTTAACCAGTTTTGCATTGGCAAGGATGAGTCTACTCTGCTAATAAATAAAATAAACAAACAAGTAAAACAAACCAGAAAACATCAAGAAAATGTCTAAACTACACACTGAGCTCTGCAGAAATCCACTTCACCCTGACCCTTCAGTAAGCTCTGCAGCTGTGTTCCACCTTGAGTCTTCAGTGAGCCAAGCAAATACACTTCACCCTGGGTCTTCACTGAGCTATTCAGAGATGTATTTTACCCTGACATTTAAGCTCAGCAGATACACCTAACCAGCATGACCAGTGAGCTGAGGAGAGATAAACTTCACTGAAATCTTTAGTGAGTGTTATGAGATGTGATGATTTTTACTAGGACCCATGTATAGATAGACGTATCCCACTATGTATAACAAGAATGGGGAAATAATATAGAACAACTGAAAAGGGATGAAGAACGGAGCGTAAGGCTCCTAACACAAAAAACCAAAAGGATAAAGGGGCGTGCCGGTGTTGCATCCCAAGTGCGAGAGGGCGCCAAAGCGCCAATTGGGGCAGGCGTGCAGAGAGCACAGTTTGGGACGTCTCCCAAATTGCGAGGCACTGAGGTAGTCCAAATGGCAGGAAGCGAGCGTAAGCTCGAATGCGCATGCATGCATGCATCTAGGAAAGCCATGCCGGGGACACGTCTTATAGAGTGTGTGCTGCCGGGTGGCCAATCTACCCGGGGCGTTTCTCGAGTTATCAGCCGACTAGAGTGAGACTAAAGAGAGCGCAAAAGCTCCAGAGCCGGGACACATATGCTTCTAATGCGCTACCAGGTGGCTGTTCTAGCCGGGGCGTGTCTCATTTGGAGAGGTCAGCCGACTAGAGTTAAGCTCAAAAGAGTGCAGAGGAGGCCGAAGCGCCAGAGGGCGAGCGTGAGTTTGAATGTGCAAGTAGAGCGAGGGGCGAAGAAATCGGGGAAGTGGCCGAAGCGCCCAAAAGGGGAGCATATAAGCTCGGTGTGCGCTTGTGGCCCGAATATAACTAGCACACAAAAGGCACCAAAGCGCCAGAACACGAGGATAAACTAGGGTGCGCGAGGAGTGCGAACGCGAACAGATCGTGAAAGGCACCGAAGCGCCGGGGGGAGATGGGCTCAGAAGCGAAGAAGACAGGCCGGGGCCTGTCCTATTCAGGACAAACACCCGGCTGAAGTGAGGCTAGGTAGGTGCCGACGACGGAAAAGCGCAAAACCCTCAAAGTGCCCCACTTTGCACTTCAGCTGTCAGCGCCTCCGGACGTCTCCTCCTGGTGTAACAAAGTGGGGGTAATGCGCCGTAGGGAACGCAAAAAGCACAAAAGGCGGACGCACACGCTAGAGAGTTCTTAATATACGGTGCGAGGAGAATGGTGTAACAACAAAAAACACCACCGATACACTGTTGCAAAAACGGAAACAAAAGATGAAAGTTGACGCTGGGAATCGCGAGAGGGCAACGAGAGAAAGGTAAACAGATAGATGAAAGGAGCATTTTTGTGAAAGCTGGGAAAGGTGACGGGACGCATCAGCCAAGTATTAGGCATTTATAACCGGCAAGGAAGAAGAGCCGGAGAGCTGAATAAATAAGGAAGGAAAAGGGTGATGAGAGCGCCACCCGCAGAGAGGGAGGAAAAAGGCAAGAAAAAGGAAAGAAACGGGGAAGAAGCTTAATAGAGGAGGTACCCTGGGCGAAGGCTGTCCGATGAGGTCGCGTACTCTTCCCAGTGCTCGTTTCCACACGCTCTCCACAGCACATGTCCTTTCACACTTTCCACAGTGCTCGTCCCTTCACGCTTTCCGTAGAGCTCCCACCGCACTCTCCATAGACGCTCATCCCCAGTGCGTCTGTCACGCTCCCTGTGGCGCCCAGCTCACTTGTGCCCCTTACTTGTGCCTCATATAGTGCATTTTAGCTAAAGATCTCTCAAGCCGATCACAGTGCCTGTTTCACCCCAGTGGGGCTTATCCTAGTGCGTCTCGCATGCCTCCACGCTTTCCATCCTGCAATTTTCCCTAGTGCTCTTACCCTCACGCTTTCCTTAGCGCACCTTCCCTCGTGTTTTTTTTCGGATATGGTTTTCCTTTTCCACTTTTCAAAGCGCTGGTTCTCTCATGCTGTCCACAGCGCTCGTCCCCTTGCACTTTCCACAGCGCTCGTTTGTTTTGGTTATCGGTTATTTTTTTATGCAGTTTTTTTACTGGGACTCTACCTGTCCCCTGGACATGCCCTATACTCTATGTGAGGAGCTTCTCTTCACGTCATCTCCATGGAGGTCTCTGGACTTTGTTTGACTTTTTCGTTTGTCTGTGGATAGTGCATCTTGGGTTCCATTCTGGTATCTGTCTCGTGGGATCCCTAGGACTCCCCCGCCTAACAACAGTGAGCATAGCAGAATAACTTCACCCTGACTATTTAATAAGCTTTTCAGACACAAACATCAGCTGGCTCTTAAGTGAGCATGGCAATGATAAACTTCACAATGACTCTTCTGTGAAACAAGCAGAGATATTCCTCTAGAAATCAGCAGAGGTTCGATATCCTCCTCACTTTTCTGTGAGTTTATTAGAGATATGCTCTGACCTTGTCTCTTCGGTTGCTTTATCAGAGATATACTTTACCCTGACTTTTCATATAAATAGGCAGTTATACAATTCACCTGACTTTTCAGTGAGCTGAGCACAGAAATACATATAACCACTCACTTTTTCCTTCAGAAGCCAAGCATTGATACACTTTTACCTGACTCTTCAGTAAGCAAATCTGTGCAGGCCATGGAAGTTGATTTATTTAAAGCAAGCTCTCCACTCTGCCAGAGTGATTATGTGCTGTTGAATTAAACATCACAGGCTTCAGCCCTGTAAAAGTGCACTGCTGTGTATATTTGCTGTCCAGTTTTTCCAAAGTTGCTCTTCACATTTTTGGCTCACCTAGAAAAAAAGAGGCTGGTGCTTATAAATAAGGGCAATGAGAACAGCACATCAAAGGCAGCAAAAAGCCGATAGAGTTCTATTTTGGAAAGGTGTACTGGTCAAATCAAAGTTCAGTTTGTCCACTATGGTATAAGGCAATTTATCACCATATAGCTCTAGGGACTATTTTGGAAGGAACTACCCCCTATGGAGCTCCCCTGAGAACCACATTCATTCATGGGATTTTTTTCACACCACCAGTAGGAATGCTGAATTGACACTAACATTACATAAGCCACTCATAGGTTATTGAAATGACTCAACATCACTTTCTCACTCCATTGCATATAACCTCAGTAAGCCTAATCTTCCCTATATATTTGTCTGTGTTGTTTTTAAAGATCTGTTGTTTACACAGCTACTTGCATACAGGTATATTTATAATTTAAATCATGCTTGCCCTTTGCACTTGCTTTCGGACCAATCACATACAGTTGCATCACTCAGGTCTGGATCAGACACTGTACTCTTATGTCTGTAACTTAGGGTTTCTATTAATACGTAAGAAAAGGGGCACTTTCTCCTAATGTTCTAATAGCTATAAAAAAGTTCAACCCGGTTGCGAAAGCACCTATAAAGAAAAAGTGTCATGCAGTGATGCCACCTTACCTCTGATTACACAGTACACCCAGCTGTGCCCACAGCTTTAGTTCTTGGGAAGAGTGTGACTACATTAAGACCATCAATTTTGTGTCCACTTTCAAGAGTGAATGATTATTTTAAAAAGCAGGGATGGGGGTTCGGGGTAGATTGGGGAAGCAAATGATGGATCATATATCATATATATATGATGGACCTACACTGAAAGGAAATTACTACGTGCTGCTTTCATAATGCAACTGCAAAGCATTCACAGTTTCATAAAAGTAAATAAACACAATGCAGTCAAACAGGGTATTTGCTTGCTGTTTAGCCAACTACATACTTGGAAGCTGTAATTTCTTTGTTGTTTGCATGCTGCGCCAACCCTGAGACATAAATACAACATTCCATCTGCTATTACAATTCCACTTAACCTTCTTATTTTAAGTAACACAAATGAGATTTGAAACCAGGTCCTTAGACATCTAAGGGCAGATGACTCTTAGCATTGAGCCAACAGAAATACACTTTCAGATTTTGATCCAAAAGTTTTGACAGTGCCAGAACGGCAGTTGTCTTTAAATGCAGTATCTCTCTGCAGTAACTCTGAGGAGCTGCTGAGGAGCATTTTATGAGCACAGTACGTATTCTAATACCTCTGGTCTTAAATACAGACTAAAGAATGCTATGATGTCTGTGACTGTAAATTCAGATAAGAAAATCATACCGCTTTACATCAAAATGTACTATAATTATGTTATGAATTTATTATTATATTACAGATGACATGCTTTAGTGAATTTTTAGGGTGGCACTTAATGATGCAATCTGCATTCCTGTAGAAATTATACATTGGATTTCGATGCTTCAAATTATGGGGTCATGTTACCGGAAAGTAAGTAAGTCGCATGAGTCAATGTGGTGATCCAGTTTTGTTATTTATCTGTTGACAGTGCACCAGTGAACAAACCTAACTGATGAATGCCATTTAATGATAATCCCTCAAAACCTGTTTATTTATTTGTTTTATTTTAATTTTGCATCAGCTAAATCGGCTAACTACGTTATATCAGCACACTGGAGTAACCAATCAACCTCATGTAACTCCATGAATTGAGGACAGGCAAACTCCACACAGCCAGAGATTGGGTTGGGTTTGTACTGGGGGTCTTGGAGCTGTGATTCAACTAACCAAATAATCATTGTCCATGTACAAAATTAATTAAATTGTATTAAATGTTTATAAAATATAAAATGTGTATATTAGAATGTATAAATCATGACTATATGTTAACATTTTACTGACTGTATGATTAACACTAAATGCTTTTAGCATACACGTCATCATTTACCGTCACAAGCCAAAATTAAGCAAATGGTGCAGTGTTCTGGTGTAGGACAAATACATGAATAATACATTTCATCTCCGCAAAATATTAGTTTAAAAAGTTGACTTTTAAACCTCACAGTTTGTGTGCATGTTTATTTATGACAATGTGTGAGCCTGTGTGTTGAGTGAACAGGGCAGCACACAGCAGGTGTCCTCCTGTGAGTGTGTGTGTCATGAGACTGCCAGAATGGGGGAATACTGGTGGAGTAAGAATGTAGGGGCACAACATCAAACCCTTCAGCACACTGAATGCACAAAGCTGAATCCATACTTTATCTGACAAATACTGAAAACATACTGCTACTCTACCATTTCACTGAAGGTTCATTCAGGGAGAGTTCTGCAGTTTAGGCAGGAGCCAGCAAGTGCTTGCTTTCCCCCTCCATATTGATGTGATGTAGGTGTGAGTGTGTAATAGCTGCTGATTCTTCTATATGCTGCCAGTTATCAACTTTTTTTACTACTGTGAGAAACAAAAATGCCTTAACTGTAGTAAATGTGACAGAATGTGTTGCATGTCTGAGAGGAAAAGTTTGAATACTAGACTCATAAACACTACTTACATGAGTAGACACACCTTCACATATACTTGTAATGAGAGTTAAGTTTTGTGCTAAAATTTTGTGCACTGTGCAACACTGATGCAATTGACCTTGAAATTAACAGCAAACTTGAGGGACACCACAGCATGAGTACATAGAGCAATGCTTAGGTGCCAGGGGCCAGAATTCTGCCTAATGACAGATGCACACCATCATCCATCATTGTGCTACAGCCAGGACATATGCCAGGCAGTCACTTATACACATATATTCACAAGGCACCTATGTACGTTACTGTGTGGCAGCATCATTCACATCCACTGATTAAACAAAACATCATGCCTACACAATGTTGATTATCTCATGTTAATTTCTGGGATGGTATGTGAACAGTTCTCAAAGTTGACATTAATATGGGAGAAATGCTACCATAAAAGCAGAAAAAACCTGAGTGAATTGAACAAGGGATACATTGTTATGGCCAAGTTACACTAATCAGGTTGGAGTTTTATTTACTGAAATGTCATCTGAGGCCAGTATTACACATGATTAGTACCATGAGGTGAACAAATCAAACCACAGAAATTATGTGGTTTGAAAGTAAAAAAAATGCTAATTGCTTTCGAAAACAAGCAGAAATGTGAGCTTGCTCTTACAATGCACTTACCTCTTTATTTAGCACTTTTTTTATTTAGTTAAGGGATAGTTAAGCTATTTGATTTTGGGGCAGTGAGTGCTCTTCATCTCATTAAAAGCACAAAACCACACCATACTTCACTTTTGAGAGCTTAGAGTGTCAATTGTTTACATAAACAAACTGGTACCAGTCTGTCAAATAGGATTTAAATCAAGAAAGTGCCAGTCCCTTAATACCTATAGTGCTTTCTAGCCTATTCAGTAAGATCTCGTGATCTATAATGTCAAATGATGCACTTAAATCTAATAGAACAAGAAAAGAAACACGCCCATTATCTGATTATATTAATAGATCATTAAGTATGCTAATTAATGCTCTCTCTGTACTATGATGGGGCCTGAATCCTGACTGAAATGTTTCATAAATACTGTTACTTTGGAGTTTATTACAGAGGTACTGAAAAACAGCTTTTACTAAGATTTTGTAGAGGAAATGTAGATTTTAAATTGGTCTGTAATTCCAAGTATCCATCTTGGCTTTATTAATCAGGGGTTTTATTACATCACAAAGGGGTTTGATTTTGGCACATAACCAAAGGTAAGGGACAAATTTAAAATAATTAGCAGTGGTTCTTGTTACGAGATGTGGTGGTTTTTTATTTGGACCCAAATATGCAGGATAAGCATATCCCACAACGTATAACAAGAATGGGGAAATAATATAAAACAACTGAAAGGGGGTTAAGAGCGGAGCGTCAGACTCCTAACATAACAAAACCGAAA
>JAVSBV010150587.1:0-15342 GCA_033117975.1 Parotocinclus spilosoma
AAAACCGCAGATAAAAACTTGTCATGTCGGCAAGTAGCGACTCAGGCGGCCGATGCTCTAGTGTTACTTCTCTTTTTGGTGAGTATTCATCCGCTGAGTAAATACGCTATTTACTGTAAATCCTAATCTTTTATGATTTATAACATTCCTTTAATGTTCCTCTAATGGTTCTTGATGGATGAATCGAGTTTTAGCTTTTTAAATAGTCACATCAGCTTGGCAAAGGCCAGGTCAGGGGTGTAAAAGTGCCCATTAAGGATTGTGCATTAAGTAAGTGTTGAGAGGGGGCTTTTCCGTACGATAAACAGGGTAATTCTGTAGGTCATGTGCTTTGAGTTATCCCAACATCGCTTAACGATAGCAGTGAAGTGTGTGAGGATGAAGTCTGGTTCTCATGCAGTCTTCCCTCCATCCGTTTGTTCTATGACTCTAAATGTTTAACTGAATGAGAACAGGAGCCAGTTTGGAACCCAGTGGATTTGATGGCTGACCCATCGGATTAGCTTCCTCTCCTGATCTTTGGACCTGTTACTTCTAGTAAAGGTAGTTATTGATTAGTTAATAAATCCACAGCCGTTAGAACCCTAATAACAGGTTAACACTTTGTGGTGCGCATTTAAACGCAGAACCACAACGTGATCTGTTTTAAAGCTTTTAAAGGATAAATGATACAGATCTGTCATTAATCTGCTTCGCACTGGTCCGGTTCCTATTTTGGAAACGTTGGGCAGAAGGCAGGAATACACCCGGGACGAGGTGCCAGTCCATCACGGGGAATTACGCCCTCACCCCTTAGTAGTAAGAAGCCATGTTTCCTCTAGCCACCAAAAATGTATAAAGGTGAACCACACCTTTCTAAACCCTCTTCTAGACTCTAAGGGTTCCCTCACTGGGCATTCTGGGACGGAACCCTTTTTTTTTTTCCAGTGGTGGACTGCTGTCCAGGCCTTGTCACTGGTGCAGCGGTCTCTTCTGAACGGTTCCTACCCAATGTAAAGGTTGTTAGGACACTGGTTTACTCTCCTAGGGCGATCTGGATCCTTGTCCTGGACTTTGTCCACACTAAGCTTGACAGGGGTCCTCTGGGACCCATTAGGGAAACCGAAGGTCCTTCTGACGCCAGTGTCTGCATGTTTTTGCACTAGATTGGGTTGGATCAAGTTCTCCACTGTTTGCCACGTCATGCTGGAGAAGCTTCTTACTGTGATGGGGTGGCACGGTGGCCCAGTGTGTACCTTGTCTGTTTTATGAAGGGTACCTGAATGAAACCTGAAGGTCTTGGTGAATCATTATTAATGCCTAAAGCATAAAAGGAGTTTTTATTTTATTATATTTTTAGCATAAAAGGAGTTTTTATTTGGCTTCTTTAACGTCGCTATCGGCATCAGTGGCCATGTAAGCAGCACACACAAGGTTATATCCATACACAAGGTTATCTCAATACCAGTCACATATACACACATATATATATACACACACACACACACACAAGTAAATGCTAATTTGGAGGGATCAATTAACCTAACACGCATGTCTTTGGACTGTGGGAGGAAACCGGAGTACCCGGAGTAAACCCACTCAGACACAGGGAGGACATGCAGACTCCACACAGAAAGGACCCAGGTCTCTCTGCCCTGTTGCACACTAATGAAGAACGTGGATTTGTGTTGTATTCGTTTAATAATTCTGAAGGGTAATAGTGGAACTTGATGCCATGTTAATGGTTCATTTATCACAGTAAGCTAACTAAGCATCGACTGATATTTGTTTCCATTTGTTACTATTCCAGTTGTAAAACTAAATACTCCTAAAGCATGTGGGCACAGACAAATGGTATAAAAAACATAGGTATTAGTTTAGAGTTTGTTCTTCTTCTCTGGCTTTCCATAATATTTTGGAACCTCACTGATAGGCTTTGATGGTGGACAATAAGCCCAGACACTATTGACTTTCTGCTTTGTCTTAGATCTGCTTAAATGAATTATGTACTGCCTAGGCCAGCCATGTTCTCCATTACAGTTGACAGACCATTTCTGTAAGTATGTTGTTATAGTACTCGGTGGAAATCTATGAAATTTTCATAACGAGAATCATAGTATGAAGCAGTTAGCAATGAGCATGGTGGAAATAACAGATCCCTAATAAGTAAGGGTGTTAAAGTTTTGGAGCCATATATCATGAGCTGTACTTTTCAAGAAAATGCATTCATGTATGTAATTTTCTATCCTTAAATTCTATTTAAACATTAACTAATCTTTTAAGATTCATTAACTAATCTTTCAAGATTAGAACTCAAGACTTCCGTGTACTGTGAGATTAATCTGAGCTAGTATCGTTTCACATATTGTATTCATTTATTCCTAGAGTACTTTCTCTGATTCACTTGGTTTTATCTGGCATTAGCAAAATATGCTATTTGTTTTGTACTTTAGCTTATTAATATGATGTTTATTCAGTATGGGGCCTGGTTTATGTGCGTTACCTGATTTGGGGAGTGTTTTCGTTTCAGTGTCAAGTGTATTCTGAAAGAAAGCAGTGTGTTGGTGTTGGAATATGAGCAGCTATGTTCCTTTTTATGTCATGGCTGTTATTAAGGTTATTAAAGTTGTTATGTTATTAAAGTCCTGAGGCACTGCTGCTAAACCAAATGAGTATTGGAGACTAGCTGTGGTTGTGTGTTTTTGATCTGATAAGGAAAAGCTGATGTGAAACAATTTACCAATATGAACAAAATGTCAAAATGTTACATAACAAATGTTGAAAAAGCCCTATGAAAGCAGATATATTTCCACTTAGGGTTATTATTTTCTTACATTCTGAAGTGTCTGGGCCAGTTCTTGTCTGCAGTGATTGTTTCATAGCGTCATTATCCCATTGTTATGGATCCGTGCTGTTCGAAGGCAGTTGCTGTGAGAGTACTCGGGAGTTACAAGTTTCTCCTTTAAATGTATTCAAATGTGACAATGAAGTTTCATAATCAACTAAATATTAATTATTCATGAACCCCATCAATTGTCCTTGCCATTTTGGTCAAACAGCTTTGATGGGACCATGCTTCAGACACAGGGACATGAATAAAGTGAAACACGTCTTATCACTGGGACAGTGGTGTCGAGACTGAGGGGATGCCTAAAATAATATAATATACATAATATACTCTTATTTTTATGGCGATTAAAATAGCCCCTTTGGAGCATTTATTTACTGCCTGAATTTAGAGGCAAAAATATTGACTTGTTTGAGTGTAGAGGCTTTAGAATTCCAAGGATATACTTTCTTTTGTCTTTTTTCTTTCCATTTAGTTGTTATTATATTTACATTTACACAGAGCGACTTACAACTCATACAGTTTTACAATCCAAGCAATTGTGGGTTAAGGGTCTTGCTCAAGGACCCAACTGTGGCAGCTTGGCAGTGGTGGGATTTGAACCCTGGACCTTCTGGAAGCATTGTCCCAAAGCAGCTTTACAACTTTATATCGTCTTACAAGTATAATTCCAAATTGATTCTGCCTAAGGTGACAGTGGCAAGTGAACTGCTTGACTAACTCATACACCATAATGAATTAGCAGGGTCTTTGTAGTTGCAGTTAACCTAGACTGCAGATATGACTTTGTCAGTTTCATCAGCTACAGAAGATAAACTACAAACACAAACAAATTTGCACAGTCGCACTTCCTCGAGCATTGCTGTGCTCTACAGCCTTGTCATTCTGAAACCACTCAGATCTGTCCCATCAAAGATCTCTCCCACACACTCTAAAAAATGCTTTTAGTAATAACAGGAGAATATGCATTATAGCCTACGGCAGATCACTGCAGACGAGAAGTGGATGGAACCAATTCTTAAAGAAACAATGCAAAAAATGAACATGCTGCTTACTGCTAGGGAACACAAGGTTCTCGTTGCACTCTTCCTCACTGCAGGAACAGATATAGAGCAGATCGCTGCTGTCCTTCTGCTTCTTCATTTCACACGTGGTGCTGTTGTAGTCCTTCAGAAAGATGCCATGCACAGGCAAGGATGGCGCGTGACACAACGTTTCAATTGTGTTGTTCTGCTCATTCTTCCTCCTAAAGAAATGGGCCACACACACAATGATTACAGGTATTATCATATAATTAGGGTGTTAACAAAGTATAAACAAAGTCAGTCTAGAAGGTTTCCTCATCTGTGCATGCACAACAACCCCAACAAATCCTCAGTAGTCCTCCAACATGGGGACTGATTGTGTACAATTTACCCAGTGAATGACTCAAATCTAGCAACTGTGTGTTCTCTTGGTACAGGATGTCCCCGAATGTTCAAAACTATGTGTTTATTTTATATCATTACAGATCATGAAGTATCAGAGTAAGAAACAATGAATCAAATAAAACTAGACATGGAACATTGAATTACATTTAGTAGATCGACACTTCTGAGTCAAAAATGTAATTTGTATTGACATTCTGGCTTCTAGACATGGTCAAAACATGAAAAAGGAAAAAGACAATGTCAATTAAGGGCCATATCAGAGCAGGGATGGAGAGCAGAGATGAAAGAAAATAGACAACTGACTGATGAATGAAGTCTGTGAACAATCAAACTCCAATTGTAGTTGTCAAAAATTTACAAATAAAATAAAAACAAAAGAACATTAAAGATATAATTACTATTCAATATTAAAAACGAATGAGCAAGGCACTAAAAAAACTCATAAGTAAGATACTACAACGAATATATATATTTTTATTGAATGCATATACGGAGAAAAGTCTACCATTATGTAAATAAAAAGCCAAGAAAAGTTTATAAATAATTTAACTGGAATTCTGCATTTATTAATTGGGTCATTTAAAAAATACAGGTTAGCCCTGCCACAGCACCAAGATCCCTGGTTCGATCCTGACTCTGGGCACTGCCTGTGTGGTATTTGCATGTTCTTCCCGTGTCTGCGTGGGTTTTCTCCAGGTACTTTAGTTTCTTACCACATTCCAAACATGTGTTAGGATAACTGATGGTTCCAAAGTGCAACTTTGTGTGTGAGTGTGAGTTTGTGGCATATGATGGATAAGCTCCCTGTCTAGGGTTGTTCGTGGACCAGCTCACCCATGACCCTGACTAGACTAAGTGGATAAAACAAAGAATGAATGTATGAATAGTAATCAATTGAAATACTGCATCAAATAAATTGTAGCCTGATCAAGTCATAATAAGTAATGAAATGATCAAAAAGTAAAACTATTCATGAGTCTGCCTTAAAATATAGCTCAACTCTTTGGTTAACAAATTCAAGCATGAACAGTACCATCTAATTAGCAGAGTCTGCATATGGGCTTGTGGAAGTACCCTGTTCTATGTTCATCTAGATATATGATTTACAATCTCTGGCATCCTGCAAAGGTCACACTGAGAGCAAAATGAGCGGTAAAACCGTTCCGTTCATATCTAGAGTATAAAAATGGACCATTACCATATTTGTCAATGTGTTTAATAAGAACATGTATTTTTTGATGCAAACAACTCTAGAAAAGTGGTAACAAGCTTATTATTGCAATTATTTAAAAGAAAAAACATCACCACCACCAAAAATAAACCTGGTAAAATGAACATACCAGATTGCCACACAGATTTCCTCCACTTTTTCACAGATAGACGTGATGCTGCAATTGGCCTGGCAGGTACCGCTGCCGTTACAGACGGAATTCGTCACATCGCAGAACTTACACAGCTTTGACTTATAGGTTTCCGGGATCTCACCTGTGAAGCGACATAAAAGCACATGTGTTCAAAACAAACCAAATCCAGGATGTGCTTTAGAAAGGCTGATAGCTCATTCTGATAGGACATTCATAATATCAGATAATAAACGGTGCAGGAAAAAGCCTTTACTCTAAACTCCTCTGATTATAGCATAGTTCCTGATCCAGACATAGTAGAAATTGGCCAGTCCACATTTTTGTTCTGTTCTAGCTACCACCATAGTAGATCCAGGTAACTGCCACTTTACAGCCCTTAATTACCTCCCGTAGGTTTGTTTTGAGTCGGAACAGAAAGAAATTGTGGTCTGGTGCCTCTACATTATTATACTGCATTCATAATCACCCTTTCCTGTCTTCAGTGAGGGGCCTTCTGGAGGGGAAATGCGTGGAGGTACGGAACACCGTCTTAGTGATCGTTATGATCCTGCATGCTGAGCTTCTCTTATCGGACTTGTTCAGACCTGTTCTACAACCAGTGGCACAGACACTACTCATGCAAAAATTCTCCTTTGAGATGGAAAAAAATTATACATCAGGTTAAACGACCAATTATTGATGCCGCGCGCATTTTAACGAAGCAGTAAGTTTTATATCTAGGTGCAAATATTTTCTTTGCGTAACTAAATCTCAGGCAAGGCGACACCAGTAGCTGAAGGCCCTGGCAGTGTGTGCTGATGTGTGCGGGGGCATTTGCAGTCATTGCACAGTGTAATATAGCCCTCTAGACCAGCTGTCGGCTTGTGTAATAAGCATGCCTCCCCTGATAAAAGCCTTCCTCCGCTCTGATAAAAGGCTTCCCAGCTACTGCCTGGCTGCAGAAGGAACCAGTTGGGCAAAACCATCACAAAAGATTGGGTTTAATGTATGTCATACGATATATGAGCCCTGTAAACAGCAAGCTAAATTGAAGCGAGGCTGAACAACAAATTGCAAACAAATTGCACACAGGCAAAACTCTAAAAATAGGTTAAAAGGGAGTCTCTAGAACATTTCTAACAAGGATTCCTAAAACCACTTGATTTCTTGCTCAACAAAAGCCAACGGCTTAGGGCTTAGTTATAGCCAGTGGCTTAGAGACGAGCTTGGATGCATCTGTATTGTCACCATATTTTGATCCAAACATTTCTGGGTGGTCTTAGGCCCATATTTTCATTCTGATCTTTATGAGGTTAAGCATGACCCACGACTTTTGCACAGTACTGCATATTTCAAACAATCTGAAAAAACATTCTGACTGAATGCGAGGTATAATCTATATTGTTAACTTATCTTATAATCCAGTATTTTATTGAATTAATAATTTTAGCATTGTGCTGTTTGTTCATTTAAATCAAACTCCTTCAGGTGAACAGCGTAGCGTGCAGAATCACTTTTGAAGCTGAACACATTAATAGACCCTTAATAATGCCTCCATGTTTCTCCACATCTATGGTGTGTTTGTGTAACCGCAGTTTAGAATGGGACAAAAGACTATGCTCATCGTACAAAATTATTTTTGAACACGTCGGGCTCTGACAGTGTGGCCCTTCCTGTCAATAAAGTAAAGAAAATAAACTCCCGCACTTATTGTGCCTTGCAGGGAATTACAGCCAAATGCAGCAAATTGGAGAATTTGAGAATAAAAATAACCAGAATCATAGAGAAACTGCATTTTAAAAAACGGATCAGACAGAAGAACCTTTGTTAATGAAAAAAATATATATTTATTTATTTAAGAAACAAAAGGGAAAATGACATATCTGAATACTCCTGCAAGTAATGGGTAAGGGGGACTGTCTTTTAGGCTATGTCCGGAATATGGCCACCATCTTGAAATCCACCATAATGAATCAAGGGCAAGTGTTTCCAATGGAAAGGTGGTCATGAAACCAAAGACATGGTCAAAGATGACCAATATTATCTCAGAAATTGATTGCTGCAATCAGATTTGCAATATCTCTTGTGATTCACACTTCACAGTTATCAACACATTTGTTGACGATTCTGATGTTCGGGCAATGCAGCTGCTGTAACATAGCACCAGACTTCAACAACCGACACCCAATGACCACCAATTTCACTCAGCACTGTTGCATCCCTCATAGCCAAATTCACAAGAAACCCGGGACTGTGGGCAACAAACCACATAGTGGTCATCTTAAGACCGATGGCCATGAACAGAATCTCTCAAAGTTTGACTGTTTTGTATTCTTCGTTTTGCCATTATCTTAAAATGTTAAAAAAATGTCTTCATAGATTTATCCTTTTATTTTTCTATCTAATTATTTTAGAAACATAATTTTCAACATTTTAATTTAATGCTTATTGAGTCATTGTCATGATTTCTTTTTCTTGAAAAGTGTTTTGAACAAAGCTTTTACCTTCATTGCATTTCCATGTTCAGCACTACGCAGATCATCCAGAATGAATAACAACTGAGTGGACAAATTACGAGTTAAGGGTTTTCCTCATGACCAACATAACAGTGCTAGCTTAGGGCCATGATTTCAGCCTTGCAGTTAGTAGTCCAGAGCCCCCATGACCACAATTGAGTCCATTGTACGAAGTCTGTTTGGTTATAAGCATATGCCAATTGAATAAATGCCTCTTTCTGCAAAGGTATGCTTATACAGTGGATGCTGTAATTAACTAGTATCACTTTGATCAACATGGGAGAGAGAAATGACTTCTTCCACAAGGGCGATTAGCCTCTGTTGGACTCCCATGCTTGCCTGGTTTGCTATGGCATAGTCAGGATTTACATTTAGAATGACAGGATATGACAGGATATGCACTTTTGGTGGCCAGTCATGGAGTTTTAAACTTGTGGATAAACTCTATTACTTGTTCTCTTTGTCCATTTCCTTTCTTTTTACTCCTCACCGATAAAGGATGGACCGGATGATCTGGACAAGGAAGGAAGCACAGCAAGGTGGAAATGTTGCTTCGCTTCCCTTCCACAGCTAAAATAACAAACTAAAACAACTTTCACAGGCGAGCGTTTAGCAATCCACTACACTGCAGCTTAACCTTGTGACATGCATCATGGGTGGAGCGCATATTGGCAAACTTTATACAACAGTGCTACAGTTTACAAGGGAGACCAGCAAAGCCTCTCCCTTCTTCCAGCGCATTTCTCTTTCCAGGATGGATCAGCTTGGTGAATATTTAGGCTCAGTCAAGCAGGCCTCGAAGGAACTGAGCCTGCCACGGGCGAGGAAGACTAATATGGTCAAATCAGACACTGCCACTTCAAGGTTGCATGACCCCTCTTCTCCTCCCTAAATAACTGTCTCTCTGTTCGACACTCAGAGGCCCAGAGGGGCAAGAGTAAACACGGGTTCAGTCCTGGTACTAGACTGGGGCGTTACACTTCTCTGAAGCCCTACAAAGATCTCTTTCAGATGGCAAGCACTGCTTGGCTACCTGTACTGAAGAGCCTTTGACTGCAGAGTCCATCCTTTCTAATCTTCTTAGATAGAGTGAGCTTCTTAGGAGATAGTGAGCTCCTGCTGCACATGTTCAAACAGTGCAGATATGGGCTCTGGGCACAGGATAAGTCAGTGTACAGAGCTTTACCCATGGTTTTTAAGGTAAATATTATCCTTAAAAATGATAAAAAATGAAATGTATTCTTGAAAATGACACAGGCAGCCACAGGGTGAATACAATACATAATATTTGGCTCTAATCAGATCTCATCCCTAAGCCTAGTGACACACATCTACAAGTTTACTTAGAGCAGGACCTTTTCTGCTATCTAATGTGTTTTTATCTTTTCTATGAATCGTTTGCATTTTATCGATTCCAAGTTTCAATTTCAAAATGGTGAAAAAACGTGTTTGGGCCAAATGTTCAGGTATAAAGAATATCTTTATTTTATTATTTAATCCAGTAAACAGAGTTGGCTAATACAGAAAAGTTTAAAACGCTTTAAAACGTGGCTTTTTATAATCGTAGTAGCTCTGCTCTCTGCGTGGTAGCAACTGTAAGCTTACATTTACAGACTTGGACATTTAACAGCCCATCACGTTTGATAAAGCCTCCCAATAAAAGTGCCCTTAGTACCAAATGAGCTCTTAAGTGTTAGTAGCCGTTATGTGATAGGAGAAGACTCTTGAAAGCATAAAATGACAATAGATATGTTACATATGAAGAACAAAAAACAAACAATTTGCATTCCGCCTGCACGTATAAAACTTAACCTGGTTTCGGTGTTGTTATGCTCAGTCATGCTCAGACAGGCTACACAGGGCTGTGGATAAGTCAGGGCTAGTGAACCTTATCTCAAGACAACATATGGTTATCAGACAGACCAGACAAGCTTTCAGACAGACAGACATACAAACATACAGACACACACACATGAAAGAACATAACTAATTTGAAACTCAACGATGTATGTACATTAGAAGAGAAAAAACACAGAAGAAGGAAAGTACCAACATTTAATACAAAGATGTCATTTTTTTTTTCCAAGTAAAATAAGTGAGTTTTTTGTGTAGGTGGAACATGCTCTCACACTAAATGGCAAGAAATGAAAGCAGATAGAAAGCAGGTTAAGGTTAAGCAAGTGTCAGTAGCTCAGTGAAATTATTACGCTCATAAACAGGAGCTCTCTGAAGCAATGCTAACCACTAAAAAAGCACACTTGATGACTAAAACAGAGCATCAGGATTTCTGAACGCAGGGACAGGCCTAAGCAGAAAACTTCCTAATGTCATTTAGCAATGTCAAATATTCAGCAAGAGTGACATTTGGTTAAAAGGTTAACTGACTGAAACTTTGCTCCTGCAGCTGCATAAATGATTAAGCATTCACAATGATCTCTAATAACCAACAACAAAGGCAGACCTAAAGATTTCATGAAGTTACGTTTGAAAAGAGTACGTTCTAGTATTACTGTTACTAAACGGTTTAACCTTGAACTCAAAATGAAAGAAAAGAAGCTGGAGCCTAAAATGTATTTTCATGCTAAATAAAATAAAACATTTACTCTTTTAGGTTCACCTCAATGGAACTCTTAAGTGTTAAGAGTAAGCCTGTTTTGCTCTGGTTATACAGATAACATGAAGAGACTAATTCACCAGCATATGAAAGATTACACAACATAGGCACAATGAGACAAAATTATGTTAACATTCATAAATTAGGCAGACTATAAAATGTCTTAAAATGATTCACTGTGAGGTGACAATTAAAACGCAAAATAACCGGAGCTGCAATGATCCTGTCTGTTTTAGGATGATTGAAGATTTCTTCAAGTATCAAGTGTCAGCTTTTTGGGTTCACCAAGTCTCTAAATCCAAAATTAGAAGCCACCTACATGTCAAGATAATATACATGTTAATAAATACTAGGTCATGAGCACAATTAAGCTGAATTAAGCGCTTGGCCTCCCAGCCCTGTCAGGTGACCTAAAGTAAAGCGTCAATAAGAGTGGATCTGGACAGAAACTGTACTGAGGAGAGTTTTGGATTGCTTGCTCTTTATTTTCATCCAGCATCATAGCTTCGAACTCGGTTGTCTCACCAAAGCATTGTTGCACAAAGTAACGACTGAGAACTTAAATGCAAAATGTATCTTATATACTCAAGTTAATTAAGCACAAACATATTGCGCAAACCTTTTACCCAATTTTTCTATGGGTACCAACAATTCTGGGGCTGACTGTAGATCCACAGGCTGTTCATTTATTGGCACCAAGGCTACTTAACATACAGTTCCAAAGCATATAATTCTCTATGCCAAATATTATCAAACCAGCTCAAATGGCAAACTGCTTTACTTAAAAGTACTTTATCTCCTTCACCAAAAAAAGAAGATTGTGTATCACAGACCGGTTGCTGTTTCAAAAAGGAGGGACATATTTAATGTAATTAGTACTTTGCTTAACCATAATCTAAGGATAAAGAGGTCAAAATAATGCCAGGGTATTTAAAAAACTGTTGAAAAGAAGAAGGGAAGGGTTTGACCGGATTTGAAATATTACCCTTTATAGGGCGCAGCAGCAAAGTGACAAGGAAGCATCTGCAGTCAGACCTGGTCTAGATTGCCAGGTTTAAACCGGTTCCTGTGCTTCAAGTACAGGTGTAACAATTAAAACCGGTGTTTTTTGTACTTAATAGAACCTCTTAATTCTATAGTATTTTGCTCCGTACTTGTCTCTCATTAACATTTATCATTCTGATAAAGGAGAAACACATACATCAGTCAGTGCTAGTTAGGCTTGCCAAGTAAAACATTGGCAAACTTCAACCACCCAAATATATGCAAACATAAGGTTTTGCTCATCAGGGTAGTACACTACTAGAGGTGTTTAGCACACAATGGAGAATATTTTATATGTTGCGCTCATGTCTGCCCTATGGTTGGATGGTGTCTCATTCAGAGCAAGCTTTCATGTGTAACCTGTGTTCTCCAGGACAGAAGCCAGACCTCGGAACAGGAACAGGAACGGTGAGGTTAAACTGTGGGGTTAAACTGTGTGTTTCTATTTTGTACAGGATAGAAAACTTGACTGACTAGCGTAGAGCCTTAGCATTCACAATACCAGACACAGTTGAGAACATACCAAAAACAAACCTCTATAATCAAATTTACATAAATCAAGTTTATTATTTTTAATGTTGTTACTTCACACAGGAATTTCCATGCTAAGCCACAAGAGTTCCTAGCGTAAAGTAGAACAAGTGTGCACAGCAGACACTGGCAGAAACATGAAGGAGATCAAATCTGATTGCAGGGTGACAGGTGACAGTATTGTGACAGTATGCAGGAGAAGAGTGAGAAAATCCAGGACTATTCATTGTGTGTGCGAATCAGAAACGAAAAACTCATTCCAAACTCTCACGGCCTTCTAACAAGTACTGAATAATGCCAAAGGAACGTTAAGGAATACATTTCTGCATGTAGGATCTAACAAGAACATTAAGCAGGCAATATATTATATGGGAAAAATGTCCGGACATCACTTCTAATCAAATCTCTTATTGCAGCATACAAACGAGGAATGTCCCTTCACACAATTGTGCGACTCTCAACATTCCATATTTCACTTCATAGGGTTCCACCGCAAACAAGTCGGATAATCAACCTCTCCTCTGCCCTCCTAAAAACAAAGTCATACCAATAGATTTGGGTCCTGGAGTCACATGCAGATGTTATTTACTATGTCTGAGGGAAGTGGTACCAGCCCTGCAGGCACTGCAACATTTTCCCATGTCTGCCCTATGATGGGATGGTGTCTCAATCATAGCAAGCTTTCACGTGTAACTCATGTTCTCCGGGACATAACCCAGACCCAAAGTAGGAACAGGAACTGTGGGGTTAAACTGTGTGGTTAAACTTTGTGTGTAAACTTTGTACTGGATTGACAACTTGACTGACTTGCACAGAGCCTTAGCATTCACAATACCAGACACAGTGGAGATGAATCTGATGCAAACAGTAAGCCAGGGCTTATTATCAAACATCTGACCTCACAGTCATGTTCCAGTCTAAAAAGTGAATAGCAGAATCTATCTATTCAACTAACGAAACGTGTACAATGATTGCCATGAGCAATATTCTTAAGCACTTGGTATATGTTAAATAGTACAACAGGTAGAGATTATACGTACTTATTTTCACCATTACGTGACATTATGAAGGTTTTTCTACATGTGAAATAATATTTATAGACTTAAGTTCAGGCATACATTTTATACAGGTTTCCATTCCTGATCCTTCAAATTAACAGTTAATAGGACTTAAGTTTCTTTTCTTACTGTTTATTGTATCTCTGTATGTGACACAAGATCAGGAACTTCAGGAACCCAACTTCTTAGAATAGGATACATTTTTAGATAAGCAGATTAGTGTGTGTACTTACTTCACTATAACACACAGTGAAGTGATTAGATATTAATCTTAAATATGACCAGCTGTTTGTTTTCTCTCGCTCTTATTCCCTGTTGTTGCAGCACTGCTTTACTAGTACCTTGTTATTAAATCCTCAGCAAAGCATAATGTGGTACATTTTAGAAACAAGCACTGATATTGACCTGTAAGTAGCACTGCACTGTGCTTTTAGTTCTAAAACATGACATTTTATTACAGCTTGTTACAGCTTACTATTTTTATTACCGTATCTACTTATTACAGCTACTGACTGCCATGGAGCTGTACTTCTATTGCATTTACAGTATTTAGCAGATGCCCTTATCCAGAGCGACTTACAAAAGTGCTTTAAGACATCCTATTGCTTTTTATGCACTTATTTTGCATCCCAAAGCATTCTGTAGTTGGCTCTACAGTTTCGCTGATAGCAATAATGCATGCTAATATTACAAATAACCGATTTTAACTTATGAAAGGTATTATGAAAATCCCTAAACATCAGTTTAGTCATTTTTAGGAAAAGTACGTAATATAATCAGTGTGGTCCAGTGACGCGAGTAGACCTTCCACCAAATTTGACTGGTTAAGTTTGCCATGGCATGTGGTGGAACGCCTCCTTGAGATATAAACAAATGTAGAAATAATCTCAACACAATAGCGTTTATATTTTATATGGTGATGGAGTACACAAAGTCAGTTCAGTAAAGCTCTTTTAGTGGTGCAGGAGTATATACGTATTTCTTTTAAATAAACAAACTTTAGTTCAAGCTTAAAGTGTATATGATTATCCAAGTATTATACAACCTGAATTGTTGTTTTCATTAAACTCGTTTCATTTTGTCATTACACAGAGAAAATCAAAACAACAGGCAAGATTATTCTCTCTGTACACAAATATTGTATACACATATTATATCTGCTGATTAATTTGTAAATTATACGTGAGTTTTCTCCAGGTACACTGGATTCCTTTTACATTCCACAGACATGCATTACGTTTACTGGGCTCTCCAACGTGTCCCACTGCCAAGAAACAATGGGAGGGACACAGCAGGAAGGGGCATCTGCCTAATATGTGGGCAGTTGAGAGAAGAGGAAGAAATGTAAGGGTAGAATTGTGTTTGCAGTGGTTAGTGCTGTCGCCCCAGCGACATGAGAAGCACTTAATTTTGGGGGGTGCACACTAAGAGAGATTAGGTCCTCCTTAAGTCCTCATTCAACTAGTCCATATATTTATAATCCTGTTTTTAAACCAACTTCTCTGCCTAAACGAGTTGATTAAATCAATGCCACACGATTTATCCCCAAAAATGACTTTATGTACTTTAGAAATCTTTTGACTACTGAGTTGTTGTAGGCCTGGAAAACCAGGAGTGGACTTTCAGTGCTATGTGTATTCTTAACGATCAAGTATTATTGATCAGCACTGGGGGTGGGAGGGGGTGTCCCCATCAGTTATAATGGTGACCAGGATGATGCCTATGTTGAGTTTGGATGTTCTTCCCCGTGTCTGTGCAAGTTTCCTTAAAGTACACTCACTACATTCAGTATCCCCGTGATGGACTGGCACGCAATATTGCTAAGCATAACACACACACACCCACACACACACACGTACATACATATACATATATATATATTTATATACACACACACACACATATATATATATATATCAGCCCCGGTTCTGGACTGCTTTGCTTGGGGGGGCAGTAAAACATAATGAGTAGGCATGTTG
>JAVSBV010150596.1:0-15341 GCA_033117975.1 Parotocinclus spilosoma
TTGTTAAAAGATATTGGTATTTCAAACATTAATAATATTCCATAATTGGTTAATACATTTTTCATTTTGTGTAAGTGCATATAATGACTTTAATAATGCAAAGGAACTGAAGAAAAAGTATTCACATTTTACACCCTTAATATTTTAGTTGACTGAATTGACTGTAGATTTAGTCTATATATAAGACTATATTCTTATGATAATTAGTCGACTAAAACTAGTCTAAAACTAAAAACAATTCAGATAACTAAATTATGACTAAAACAAAATTTTAATTACAAGACTAAGACTAAAACGAAATCAAAATTTGCTGTCAAAATGAACACTTCTTCACAGTGTCTTATGCAGTCAAAGAGATTATTTATGGACTTTGTTTTAGAAAGGCAGATCAGAGGATGAACTCATTAAAGGAAATCTCTGCAAAACAAGAAGGAAAGAAGTAGGAAATTTACCTAGCGACCACCGAATGTCATTTGAACATGCTGGGTGGGCCATTATCATTGAGAGCTTCAGTGCTTTTAAAATATCTCCACGTCTTATGGTATCTTCAAGCAGTTTTCTGCAGATATGAATGTAAAAACAAACCTTTGGTTAGTTGCATTTTGTACCTGGTTTGGATCTGGTTTTCTAGTAAAATAGTTGTTGAAGGCTAAAGTGTATGTCAATGATACATGAGCAGACCTGCATGCGTTGGACTCGGTGCTACTGCCAGTGGTGAGAGCGTCTCTGTGGTCGAAGTGCAGCACGTTCATGCAAAACAGCGTCCCTCCATTTTGCTCGTGTTTTATTCTCTTTACCCATTCATATACTTCTTGATTGTTTTTGTCCAGTTCATGTATGTGATTCAGGACTTGAATCATGGTTTTCTTTGGTGGAATGTGGTCTGCCTCAACTATGCCTGGAGTGGGTTTTTTCATCTTCAAAAGGCTTGGTTAAATAAAAGAAACATGTACAGAAGTATAGTGTTTATTTACTGTATTCTTAACAGTACTATAATGATTGGTGATCAGAAGTTTTATCAGTCTTATTAGTGATTATACTCTTATAAAAGCATTAATTCTATTTAATGTTGTTTTTAAAGACCCCAGTTCTCCCCAATTTGGCAATTTGATTTCTTAAAATCTCCCACTGCCTGCATTACCTTCTCACTGAGGGGGGAGGGTTGCAAACTTAAATACAGGTCTTCTGCAGTGATGTGCAGAGTTTTAGACAACTGAGAGCTGATGTATGTCTACTACTTACAATTGGGCAATAACTAGTTTAAACAGTAAGTAAGTATAAACAAAATAAAGTTAATTACTTGTTGTGTTCTTCCACTTTTCCCAATTGGTACTCCTCAATGATCTGTGCATCCTCCATTTTATTCCCTTTGTTTATTCCAATGTATTCATAATACTTCTGCACATCACCTGTCCTCACTCCAGCTTCAGTTTTAAACTTGTTGTTTCTGTTTGCCATTTCAAACATGTTCTGGATTTTCACAGCTTCATGATACTTCTGTGGTTCAGAGACAATCTGTAAAAGAAATACAGTTTGCAATTTGCAATTGCAATTTAGTTCTGTGCTTTAGGAAAAACAGGATGACAAAGAGGTTTGGCCATGGACCTGACAGTGTCTGCATTACATTCACAGTCATGCCAAAGACTTCACATGAAAGGACACATTTTTACCAGCAAAAAAACAGCCAAATAACCCCTAGTCCAACCTTCCCTTAATCAGAATTGGTTAATTTATCTGTGTTTGGGTCTCTGCAGTTGTGGGCTACCACAATGTATCATTGACATGACACATTTCTGCAACATCATCTGCAAAAACCATAGGCATTCCTTCAAACCATCTGCACCAAACACTTGTAACTCCAGTTGTACCTTCAAATTCTTTCATTGAATACCACAAATCGAAGGGGTGATAAGGGGACAACTTAATTGGAGAATGTGGACAGAGCTCTCACTGCATTCATACAGAGACCAAACTGAGTCACACTGGTATCTAACATATGCTGAGGCAGTGGTCAAACGCCTTATCCAAAGAGCTGGTCCTCATATTCAAACCCTATTTTGTTCCTCTCCTTTTAGCACCAGCTCAGGCAAACCTCTTATAGGCATTTCATTAATGGATGTGGACAAAAGGGTGCCCCATTACTGGAAAAGACAGAACTTTTCCATAGTGGAGGAGTTTATGTACCTCGGGCTGGTGAAGCACAGCTCTTATACCTGTTTCTTTATTCTGACTTAGGGTCATTAGCTTTGAACAGTGACAGAGTAATTACAAAGGTGTAATGTCAATAGTACAACTGGTGGACATTATTCTTCTACACAGCTTGTTCAGCATGCTCTTCCTAACAGCTTTCTAACTGTTCATAACAGCTGATGTGCTCTGGGTGTCACTTAATACTGTTCCCAGGGTGGCTCCTGCAAGAGATGCTCCAGGCACAGCTCACTGATCTAATATGCCAAGAACACACCATTACCTTATCACTGACTTTGTTGCGGAGCCGTATAGCTTCTTCATTCAAACACTCTTGTGATAATTGAGGGTTTTGTGCCTGGATGATGGCATGAAAAACGCAGTTCTGATTTAATGAATTCACTTCTTCATGTGAGCCATCAGGGTGAATAATTGTAACATGGCCACTATGTGGGATGTCTTCACCCATAATTCGACGTTTCAGTTTGCTAAACACTCCATCATCCCTGTAAGACCAGATAAATAATCAGACATGCACACATCCATCTCAGCAAAATGAAAATGTGCAAATCCTGTTTTACCTATATCTAGCATTCTGTTCAAGAACTGGACTCACCTTGTAGAAGCCACTGGTGTTTTAACTATCCTTAGTTTAATATTGCTAGATGATGGGTTGTTTCCTGGGTAGGCTTCCTCTGAGAGAAGGTTTCCTTTAACATCTACCACAGTTACGCAAATTCCTTTTCCTTCCAGCAAGTCGCTCTTTGTGAGAATATGAAGGTCCAAAGCTGTGGCTGGCTTTTGATCATCAACTATTTTATCAGCGTAAGATTTGACTGCATTACGTTCCGCCTCAGACAAAGGCCTTTCCTGGCATTTACTTGCTGACTTCAAATCATAAAAGTGCTGCTGATTATCAAAGAAGCTTTGGGTTTCATGTCTCCCGACCACATTTCCAACAACTTTTCCAACAGCAGAGTTTAGTTTATGAGTAAACGTTTTTGTAAACAGGGATGATGCAAAGCCAGAAAAGCTCTCCACCATGGCTTGAGAAATAACCTCTGACACTAAGCTAATAAGGTCGTCTTTAAGACGCTGAACTTCTTCCAGTTCCCTCCTTTTGTCTGTTTCAAATGATGAATTTCCTTCTATGGACTTCACAAATTCAGGAACAAACTTTGTATCGATGGTCTGTTTTGTAGGTATGGAGGACTGCAGTTCATAAATGGTGGTACCAATGTCTGCTGCCTTCAGAAGCCCCCTGACATGTTTGGGAGTTTTATTTGGCATGTGTTGTGCTGATATGTCCCACACCTGTGAAAGGATACTGATGGTTTGATGAACTTTCTTACAGTTCATTATAAGGTCTTGAATTATCATGCTGGTCTTGTAAGACACGTGGGTCTTCATAGTTTCCTTCAAGGTTTCTTTCATCTTGTAAGTACCAGGCTTTTTCTCCAAGGCACATTTTGGTACGCTTGAGCTTACAAAATCTGTCAGCGTTCTGATAAACTGTTCATTTTCTCTCAGTGCTGTGCAGATTGAATCCCTAAATCTACTTTGAAATATGTGTCTGAAAGACTTTTGGATTGCCATATCAATGCCGGTGTTCAGAGCAGTATTTACACCCTGTTTGGCTAGTTCCTCAATAGTGTATCTTGATGCATATTTAAGATTTAATTTGGCCCCATTCGATGTGATGTTCTTTATAGTTAGTGATGACACCATTGACTTGGCTGATTTGCAGGTGGACATAAACATGTTTTTTCCTGATTTTAGGCAATTACTTGCAACACTTTTTAGAGATTTGCTGCCGTTGAGAATCTCACGAGCGGTGTTTATCGTAGAGTTGCATACTCGTTTTAGAGCACTGAATCCACTACAAGCCAAAGAAATGCCTATGCTGATTGCTTTGGAAATTGCCCATGATGCCCAATCAAAAGTGCCACTTATCATACCCATAACTCCAGTGATCATGTCTGACACACCTTCAGATATCAAACCGAGACCGAATGATGCCAAAGAACCTGCTGACAAAGCGCATACCAGAACTCCTGCTATAACCTGAACCACACCGATGAAACAACACAGTAGGGCATCAAATGAGAACTTGGGCTTTTTCTTCACCTCAAACAGCAGCGTAAGGCCATAATTACGGAACAGATTGAGTTCACTAGTAGACACAAAGTCCTGTTCAGCTGCTAGGCTATACAGAGACAAGTCCACAGTTGTAAAGTCGTCTTTGTCTGCTTTGAGCATGTCAAGTATGTTTGTAATATTGTTCTTCCATGAGTTGAAAATGTCCAGTCGCCCCTGCATTTGTGTTTGGAAGTTACAGCTTTCAGTGTGGTGTGGTTCAAAATCCTGGCTAACAGACATGGAACAAAAGCTCAAAGTGTTTGTTGTTTCTAAGATATAAACATCTATAGCTTTTTGGGCCTCCTCCAGTAAGGTTCGTGCCTTGACTTTGTAGTCTGTTTTGGCCATGTTAATTGTAATGTAGGCTTGGTTATACAATGCAACAGCTCTGTAGTACTTGTCTGAATCACGTACTCTCTCCCAGCAGTACTGAGCTCCATAGTTACATTTGGCTTTGTTTTGGAAGTGCAGTGCAGTTCTTCCTAGAGCCTGTTCGATGTGGTCATACATGTTCACACTCTGTCCTTTTAAAAGTTGGTCACTCGTGACCTGCAAATGCTGGAGAAGGTCTTTTTTCAGTTCTCTGATGTCGTTCTGGATGTTAATCTGGTCTGTCTGGAATGTTAGCCACATAGCCCATGACTCTTTCAGAGCATTCAGTGCTGGGTAATAGTCCATCTTACTGTGAACAGACTCAAAGTAACAAGGGACATCTTTTACTTTCACTTCAGAAAGATCTGTTTTCTCTTCTTCATTGTAATGCTTGTCAAAGTCACTAAGGAAGTGACAGAAAGTGGAGAAAAGCTCTTCCTTCATCTCAATTTCAGCCAGTCTTTCTTTTTCCATGTCTTTTATTCGGTTTGTCTCATGCTCTTCTCTTAGTTCCCTCATGATTTCGATGGAATGGCCTTGGTAAGTCATTGGAAGACGATCATGATTCAGGATTAACTGAACCATTCCTGGTGTGCCTTTCCTGCCTGTACGCCCAGAGACTTGTTTTTCAACTCTCCTGTTGTTGGGGAAGTATGTGAGTATCACAAAAAGGCCCCCACGTCGATTGACTTCCTCTGTGACTTTAATGTCAGTCCCACGTCCTCCAAGATTAGTGGTGATGATTATCTGCCCCATGTCAAATTCCTGATTCTCAATGCTGTGGCTCTCACTCATTGTGTACATGATAACTGGCTGTCCTGTATTCAATAATACTTTTGTCTTGACTATGTTTGCTGTGTTGAGGTCCTCGCATACAACCAACACAACTTGTCCCCTGCCTGAGACTTTGGAGACAGTGTCACAAATCGTTTGGATCCATTGATCAGTTCCTCCCCTCACCTGAACTGCAGGAAGCAGTAACCTTTTCACGCTGATGAGCTGGAATTAAGTAGCTGTCTGTTTTGTAATGCCTTGCCAGAAAATCCTTGTCTGCAGCGCTCCCTAGTGTTCCAGATACACCGAATATGCCTTTGCCTTTGAGATATCTTTTAAAGAAACTGGAATTGGACATGTAGTTTGTCACATTTGACAGTGGTGATAAAGCCAACTGATGCTTCATCTCCAGAAACTGTTGTAAACCGTCACCCCAGCGTTTTCTTTTCTCCAACATCCCACTAGACTGAAAGTCCACTGGAATTACTGAGTGATACATGTATTCATCATCTTTGCTAATGTCTAGTCCCTGAGCACTTAGAGACCTCTCAATCATGTACTCTCTGCCTTTGGTCATCTGGATGGCTCTGAGTGCATTTTCAACAAACACTGGCAGTTGATTTTCCAAGTATTTCTCCAAAAAAGACGGGACAACAAGACTGCCTTCATTTGGGTCTGAACCACATTTTCCAGAGTATTGAATTTTGAATTTCATCTGCATGACAGTAGCTTCAATAAGTAGGTCTTCAGAGAGGATCTCACAAGATTTTCCTTTCTCCAGTAGCAGCATGTTGATGTTTTGCTCAGTTTTGGTCTTTTCATCTCCAAACTGAATTGCTTTATTGGATTCTGGCTGATATATATAACAGTTAAATGCCACCTTGTTTTCCATTCCCATCTCAAGAACACTTAACAGATCATATTGTTGTTCTTTTCCAGTTTTTGCCATGATAGTCTCCAATGCTTCATTTTGCATGGTGATTTGTTTTTGTTCGCCTTCATCTGCCTTCATAGAGCTGTCTAGATTTTTAAAATCTTCTTCTGAGTAAAAGCCTAACTCTATTCCTGGCAGCAGAATTTCCAGAGGTGAAAATTTGTCATTTCTTTCTGAACCAATCATTGCTACCAGAGCAGCTGTGTGAAAGTTCTGGATTCTAGTTGTCCACATGATCTTTCCAGTTTCTGATACCTCAATTGGTCGACATGACGATATTATGGCCCAAATACCTGCAAGAACTTGTTCCAAATGTTGAAGGCCACTGGCTTCGTGTGACAGAAATGTTATTTGAACTCCATTATCCAAGGTCATGTAGTCAACCTCATCCACAAGCACCAGCTCAAAGCCCCTTTCTCCTCTAGTTGTTTCTTTCTCAAACTCTTGTTTCAGTGTGTCTGCTGCGAAGGTTCCTACAGTGCCATAAATGACTGCATGAGTGTATGCTTTCTGAACCAGCTTATCTTGTTCTTCAGCTGAGGAAGCATTTAAAGGTGGAGGAACGACTGATGATGTTACCCCAAACATATCGTACAGTCTTTTCCATTCCTCCAAATCACGGCGAGCGAGGACTGGGGAGCTTGTTACAAAATCCACCTTTACACCACGAACAGCATAGAGTGTAGCCAGCATGGCTAAGACACAAGATTTCCCTTCACCTGTTCCAATCTCTAGGAGACAACCTGAATTTGTTTTTGTTTTTGGTAGTAGGAAAATGACCAAGGTGGCAAGCTGAGTTAATCTGGGAAGATATCCTTCAATGACGATTTTCTTTTTCCCCTTCTGAATAGTGATGGCAGAGCTTAATTTGACAGCAACTGACAGTCCAACTAGTACGTCCTTGAGGACTGCTCTGTCTGGGTTGCTGAAATCCAGACCCCGAACCATCTTTTTTATATGCTGAATATAGTTTTCATTCATATCAGCAGTTTTGTAATTAGGAAGTTTTTGTTCCAGATACAGCAGGATATCCTCCAGGATAATTAAGATGTTATTCGGGTAGTTAGCACGTTGCATATCACTTATAATTGCATTGGTATCTTTGCCTCTCTCTTGGTCAATGCCTCTTTGTATGTATCCGAGAGGTTCTGGTGAATCCATCGCTGAGCTTACAGTGCTATACTGGAGCTTATAGGTTTGCGCCATATGAAGTACTGAGCCCACTAGTTCTATGTTTTTTCCAGAGATGCTTTGCATAAACTGTGTGATTTCATCTGGGGTCCACATGTTATTAAACATGATCTGAGCCAGAATTTCCTTGCTCTGAATGGACAGCTGCATATCTGAATAGAGACAGTTCTGGAGAAGTTTGAATGCGAGAGATGGATGGTCATTTTGCAGCTGTTTGAGCAATTCCAGGACAACATCAATGTTGTATTTAAATGTTTGATCTTCCTCACGCTCATGGAACACAAAACTCAGTACTGCTTCAAGTACAAACATCCTGTCCCATAGAGGAAGCGATTCATAACCAACTGCAGCATCCAAGAAGTACAAGCAGCTACTGGTGAGCTTGTGTTTTTTACAGAACTCCAACATCATCTCATTTTGCAGAGTTTTTATACGACCTAATAAATCTGTCTCCTCTGACGCTTCATCTTCAGTGATTTCATATTGTAACAGGAGGTCAGCAAATTTTTGCTCTGCTTTTAAAACCTGTATTTTAAAATTAATTAAAAAAAAAAAACAAAGTCAGATATGAAGTATTGATTATGATTTGATTTAAATCCAAGTGGAAGTTCTACAGTACCTCATCTGTTTCCACCTCATTAAACTCAAGTGGCTGTTGCATTAAATACATTTGGTGATGCACCTCATGTCCTCTCAGTCTCTGATTCTGCTTCAGTTCCTTAGTGGCTTGAGAGAGTTTCTTTTCAGCTAGCTCACTTTCTTTTTGGATCTGTCTCTCAATTCTTTGTTCCAGTTCACGCTGCACTTGCTGTCGCTGCTCCTCTCGTTTCTGACTTTCCTCTCTTTCTCGGGCATCATCTTCAAGCTTGGCTGATTGAATGGAGAAGAAATTTATTTTTATGTGGATTTGAACACCCACAAAATGTATAACTAAAGTAATCTACAGGTGTATTGGAAGGAGGTGCCTCTGTGAAAGGTGCAACTTATCTAACAACCCTGAATTGTAGGAGTAATTTTAGGTACAAACAAGCAGAAACTAGATCCACTGGTCATTCCTTTGTTTGATTGTCAGATCAAAAATGTATTGGAAATAATTCAAATATTTTATAAATGATTATAGACAGCTGTAGTTGCTGGATGTTACGTCCTCTCAGACAATAAGAGTCCCAAAGCCTTTTAGTTTCAGTTATTTCTCCCTATTTATTTCTCCCTAACTGAAAGGGGGGTATACAATGATGTGAAGCACTGTTGTTAGACTCTAGAGTAAAAACACACTTTTTTGTGGTGTATCAGGAGTTAACAAGTTGTTTTTATACTATGCCAACATCCTATATGTCATATCATGTGATTTAATTCTAATGCCCCTGATTAGCATAACGTAAAATTCACTCTTCAGTTAATTACATGGCTCCAATACATAATTTGGACAAAATGTTTGAGATTTGGGGTATTACTTAAAAGTTCTGTTTATATTGTAATCCATATATATATTTTTTACCCCATTATCTTCTAGTTTGTTACCAGCTAATTCCCTGGTGTATCAACATTCTTGTCATTCAAGCTCAGGTTATTTACTTTTTAAATAGTCTCTCATTTAAATGTACTAAGCTCACCAGTGAAAAGGAAATATTCTCTTATCTGTTTGCTTCACTTGGTCACAGAGGCACCACTGAGGACTCAGAAATGGGCTATCAAGTCCTCCATTGTTAAAATTCCATAAATTGAATTAAGAAGCTTATAAATTTAAGGAGGCTTCTAAAAGTAAATAATTTTCCAAAAACAACCTGTGTCTTCTCGGTTGATTTAGTTTTGTAGGCAGAACAGAACAGATGGGTTCCAATAAACAGGGATTTACCATAGTTTGGACATGTAGATTTATTTGTCCCATAGTCCACGCTGCAGTCCAGGTGGATTTGTTGGTGGTCTCCACTCTCTCGAATTGTGAAAATTGTATAGACACTGGGATTCACCATGTACCACAGATCAGGACTGTTGCAGCACTCTTTCTGTGAGCACTCCCCATACTTTACTTTCAAGTAGAGGGTTTTAAACACATTAGTGACTGAAATTAATTTGTGTTCCACTTGTCCACCACAGTTGAGCACAACCTGTAAATGTAAATAATTAAATACCTAATCATAGTAACATCTTACATGATGAGGAGTCACAGTTAATAATGTTTAATAATTAATCTGTTATTAATTACATACTGAATTATCTATATAATATATGATCATGTGGTTCAGCGGTCTAATATGCAAGACCACCACATTTGGGACCTGGAAAGACAACCTGGGTTTAAGTCTCAGCAGTGCTTTCCTGCCAGGTCAGTCATTTCAGGTAGACATGACTGACTGCGTCTGAGCTAGAGGAGGCCGATCATTCCTTTGAACTGAAACATCAGTCCTTGCCCCTTCCAGCCCAGCCCTGTGATGGATTGGTGTCCAACTCAGGATGGAAACTTAAACAGATATTAATGCTGACATGTCTGATATACAAATATGGTGAATGTATGGATTACCGTATCACTGTAGATAGCAGGAAATGGCCATAGATTATTGACCTGGTAACAGATGGTCCATTTGCAGCGAGAGTGGTTGACTACTTTAACACTGTTGTTGCCCATTTCTTAAACAGGAATTTGGATGAATTACATACATATACCTGTAGCATACAAGACATGGTCAAAAGTATATAGACATTGTTACTACACTTAAAGTAGACCCTAAAAATTCAGCAGACATGGGGGAGGGACTTTAAAGCCTCTGGAGATGTAGAAACAGTGGAACACAAATATTTGTGAGACAGAAACTTGGCAAGAACTGGTTGACAGAATACAAATGCAGAGACCAACAGCCTAGGGTTAAGCTAAGGGGTATCTTATGAACACTGGTAAAGGGTATCATTTTCCCCTGAACCCTCTGAGAACTCAGGTTGGGTCTGTGACCTCCTGCGTCTGATGACAGGTGGTATAATCGTGTAAAGCCTCTAGACTTTTTCTGTGAGGTACAAGGAGAAGATTGAAACTGGTAAACTGGTTCTGGAATACATGCATGACCAAACTACTGATAGGTGACTTATACTATGCCAACATTTAATGTCATTCCATATGATGACAGTCAAAGGTCTCTGATTAGCTTAACGAGAAATTTGTTTTAAACAGATCAATTCAATTTACATTACTCCTTATGGAAAAAATCTGCTAAGTACTTATTATTTTTGGGTTCTCCAAATAAGAAGTGGCTCAGCATCAGGCACAGGAAATGGCACTGGAATAAGCATCGCCTCAGGGACAGTAACAGGCTCAAAATCAGGCACCTGAACTGGATTATGGATTAGGAATTGAAGAGGATGCAGCATCGGGTACAGGAGTGGGCACAGCATGAGATACTTAGACACAAATGCTTATAATGAAAATGCTGGGTAAATGAAAGAGAAGAAGGTGGCCTGTACACTCTTTAAATTAATCTAGGCAAAATACTGGAGAATTTGCCACACTCGTTCGACCACTGAAGGAGCTGGACAAAGAGATGCACTTCAGGATAAATCAGGATGTCGACAGCTCGAATTGATGATCTTGTTCGTTGTCTGTAAACTTTCATCCACCACCAGACAATACACAAAGATGTAGCACAAAGGCAGGCAGCGACACTGCAAATTTTAGCTTCCGGTGCAAGCCAACTTTGACAGGTGTTTGTGCATTTCGCCCTGGTCCATGCTCTTGCATTTCCGTTTGGACAGAGGCAATACTAACACAGGGGGAGCAGGGGGCAGAAGAGATTCTGGCACAGAGGAAGCAGAGGGCAGAGGTTTTGGAGTAGGTGTCAGGGGAGAAGGTTGCTCTGAAATGGATAACATACCAACGTCCATGAAAACGAGGAACGGTGTGGGAGCCAAAAGCAGAACCCACAGGCACATAAATTCCCACTGCCAGGGGAAAGGCAGAAGGTCTACTGCAAATGAATACAACAAAAAAGCAAAAACTAGGAAACCAAACAAAGGTATGGGAGCTGAAAATAATACAAAAATAATAATGCCACATGCCAAGTACCCGAGTACATGCCCACACCATTCCTTGTTTCCACGGACGTTGGCATGCTCTCCGGGTCCGGTTTGACCCCAGTAAAGAGCCCCGGGTCTCTACGGATCTTAACCATTTTCGAATGTCTCCTCCTGGGCACCCCGATGGCTAGACGGGTCCTACCAATGGTGTACCATTGATTAGGCGGACTCCCCAGGACTCCAAGTGTCTCCTGGTTCCTGGCGGGTCCTATACAGTCTGCGAGGGCCCAGCAAAGTACTCCTGTCTGCAAGAAGGACTCCTAAGGTCAGGATAACTCGGTCCGCTCTTAGTCCTTCCCTCTTTAGTTCTTCGAGCAAAAATACAGTCCACGAGGGTCCAGCTCGGCATCCTGTCTACAAGCTTTTCAGGATCCCTAACATCAAGACGGGCCCAATACATTCTGCACTTGAGTGCGCCTTGAGTCAGCACGCTAGATGTGACTTACGAAATTCGTGTGTACTTCAGTGTGTGTGAGTGTGAGTGCATTCTGAGCTGGCATATTTAACCCGGATGGATGACTTTTTCATCCTAAAAATCAGTTAATATCATTTCACACTCAGTTTCAAATTATTCTGTTAACATATAAATGTCAAAACACTCATATCCTCTAATACAGGTTGCCTGTCTGTCCCAAAATGTAGATATTATTCTTAATATTATTATTATTATTATTATTAATTTTTTATTATTATTATTTTTTTATTATTTTATTTATGTATTTATTTTTTAAAGATGTTTTAAGTTGTTCAACTGTATGCACAGTTTTAAACCAGAGAAGTCCAAAGGGATAAATAATGTTTTTGTAAATATAGAACTGTTTTTGAACAAAACCCCAGACTGAAGAACAGAAGACTATACATTTCAGTGTTCATTGTTCTCCAATAGTACTGTTATAAATAATACAGCAGCTTATTACAGTAATTTAAAATATTTTTATTTGCCTAAAGACTTTACTCCCTGGCGAAACAGTAAAACTTGTGAAAAACTGGTGAATTCAGTTTCCAATATTATTTTGGATTATGCATGCATTCTCCAGAGTGTTCATTCCATATATTTAGACTTTCATTCAATATATTCAGACTTTCATTGCATATATTCAAACTTTGTAGTTATTTTATATATATATATATATATTTTATTTCCTAAACGGCTTGAGATTTAAAATATAATATATATAATAATTATTATTACCGTGTGGTGGTTGGTAGAGCTTCTGTATGTAGATCAGAGTGCAGTGCACTTTGTTCCTCCTTTATCTAAATGAAAGTAAAAGTTTTACACTAACTCATAATATATCTGCTGTAAATGATATCATAACCCCTGTAGCAATTAAAGTTGATCTTGCAGTGATACCGCAGTTACTAAGCAGAAACAAGGAGAATCCACAGAGAGAGACTCATAAATCCAGCAAAGAGAAGTTAAGCAGAACACCATAGACATCAAATCTAAATGTCATCAAATAACTGGACTAGAAGTGAAAGATCACACTCTAATCAGAGCTGGAGCTGAGAAAGATTGGATCCTGCTGCATCATGCCTCTGCTCCATCTCAGTGATTTTACTTCCAGTTTCACATTCCCTGAAATGCTCATTCAAGACCAGCATGACGAGGTCAGATTTATAATAAGCAGGGTTTTATTTTTTATGACATAGTAAAGTCATCAATGACATACGACAACAACTTAGGATGTGAAACTGAAGAATGCAAAATAATCTTTTTTATTTATTTATATATAGTCATTTAAACTGATAGTCCAATACTTGTGTGGCACGGTGGTGCAGTGCACTGTAAAACATTTCAATTTGGTTAAACTCAGAAACAAGTTCATCTGCTGCCTTAAAAAAGTTGAGTAAACTCAACTTGAAGAAAACCTTTGCAACAACGTAGTAAGTTACGTTAAACAAATTGCTCAACTACTGATTTTTTATCGTTTCTGCTTGATGCACAGAGTTAAAACAACTTATTTTGACCCACACTTTCAAGTTAATAAAACGCATTACTTTTATTATTCAATATTACTAATCAATAATTATGACTAATTACTGTTAATGTAAATACAATATTCACATAACTTATCAATACTTACATTTTAAAGTTATTTCTAGACATTTCCCTTTTTCTTTAAAACTTCACATGACTTAAGTCACAACTTCTGTTCATTAATAGCATTTATTTGAACAAATGTTACACAAGCTTTTATCTTGACTCTGTGTACTTTTTTATGTAATGCGTACCCAAGATAATGACAATGCCACTGTCGAAAACATTTATTGTAAACAAGTTCCATAAATGCTGTTTAGGAATAAAACTATTTAAACTGGTTATTAAAGAGGATAAAAACTTAGACCAACTTGTGCTTTTTCAAGAACACATTATTTAACTTGGGGAAGTGAGATTCAACACATCACAATTTTCTTTTCACTTAAGGCTGATGTGTAGACAGTTTATAAACAATACCTCAGAAGTTTGTTTCTCAGTCCATGTATCCTAGCTGAACACTGGTCTGTTTTGATCTTCATGATAACCCTCTGCAAGAATTGTAATACCTCATTTTGTGAGGGTACTCCAAATTGAGGCAGTAGATGGTACCCATTAGCATGGCAAACACAAAGCACATCTTTGACTGAATCTCCTCTACAACCATGGTTAGTATTAATCTCACAGTTCAACTCTGACCCTGGGTTCTGTCTGGGTGTGTAATTTGTATGTTCTTCCCTTGTCTGCGTGGGTTTTGTCTAGGTACTCTCCAGTATTAGTTTCCTCCCACATTCCAAAAACATATGTGCTAGGTTAATTGTTGTTTTCAAAGTACCACGTTGTGTGTATGTGCCCTGTGATGGAATTGCGCCCAGTCTATGGTTGCCACTGCCTTGAACCTGTGTCATCTGGTTAGACATCCGACTGTCCTGTGACCCTGACTAGGATAAACGGATAAGAAAATGAATGAATGAATTAATGAGTTCAATGCCCAGATCTATCTGTTACAGAGTCAGCACTGTATTAATCAACAACATGTAACATTAAGTCCCAAAGTTGTCATCTTTCTCTTAATTTAAAGAAATTCAATTTGATTATTTAGATATTTCGATGATTAATACAGTAATCATCCAAATTAAAGCATTTGTTGCAGTCAATCTGGATTTTAATCTTTATGAACAGGTTCAGAATAAATATGGGTAACATCTTATCCAGATACAAGATTCATAAACGAAGCCGCTTACACCAGTTACACCAGCAGAGGGAGACAGCATACGGTAAATCTTGCAAAGTTAACTTTAAAAATAAATAAACACTTCATTTAGAAACATATTTGGATTAAAGTGCCTTAATATCGCTTACCTCATAAAGGTTTTGTGAACATATGTTCAATATCTAAATGGTATCACAAAATTTCATTAAAACATAAAAGAGATGATTTATTCAGGAAAAAGAGTATAATGTAATCATAGATATGATATACAAAATAATAATAATCTTTATTAATTATTCATTATGATAAATAATCATTTTGCTATGTTTCTGCGAACTTAAATATGGAATATACACTACATTTAAAGCATAAATCAGTTTCTTTGCTTCCATATGATAGTGATCTGAGCAAAACATATTTATACAAAGCGGATTCCAAAAAAGTTGGGACACTAAACAAATTGTGAATAAAAACTGAATGCAATGATGTGG
>JAVSBV010150632.1:0-5000 GCA_033117975.1 Parotocinclus spilosoma
AGAGAGACAGAGAGAGAGAGACAGAGAGAGAGACAGAGAGAGAGAGACAGAGAGAGAGACAGAGAGAGAGAGAGAGAGAGAGAGAGAGAATATAAATCAGTGGATGTGTGGTCCATAAGTCCATACAGATAGCTGCTTTGTGTGGGAATCTTCCCATGACTTTCCTCCTCCTCAGATGCTTTAAATACAGATGAATCCAGGATCCACACATTAGGAACTAGAATGAGATATTGTTTCACTCTGCAGACTTTATGTAAGCTCAGCAAACTGAACAAAAAAACAACAACCTCAGTGTTATTTACATTTTCTTTGACTTTTTTTATTACATTTCAGGCAATATAACCCAAAACAATGTAAAAGATTAATAAATAAATAAGAATAAATGTTGCTGCTCTTTCGTTGTGTATGGCTGAAAAATCCTGTTAGTGTCCCTCATATCACTGACTGTTACATTTCTATCTGGGTGATTTATTTATTTATCTTCCTTTTACACACACACACACACACACACACACCACACACACACACACACACACACACACACACACACACACAAATATATATATATATAATTTATTTATATAATTTTTAATATAATATTCCCAAATTTGCAAAACATACTCCACAACCATCGGAGTGCCAGCCTAGATGTTAATTAGGTAAATATTTAAAAGTATATTAAAGTAAGAGCAAAATTAAGTTAATATTAACATTTTAATCAACACTATTTTAGTTAGTAATAAAATAATTAACAAAATAGATTTTAAAATCAGTCCTCAGTGGGAGGTCCTTGGAGGCACATCGTCTCCTAGTGACTAAATGACTGAGGGAGTTCCTGCACTCTGGTGGGACTGGGTTCTGATGATGGAGACCAGGAGAGTGATGCTGAGGTGGAGGAACATCTAAGGATAAATTAAATTGGAATAAATGAGCTCAGAGAGAAAAGAGAAAATGTAGTTACTTATGGGTTAGGAGCACAGAGTCTATTAATAATCACCCATGTTTTTAAAGGAAGCCCGCCTTTTCAGATTCAGATGAACTCATTTATTATTAATTAATGAATGAATTAATTGCTCCTGCACGTTTAGTTTGCTTTGGTTTTAGTCACGACTTGTGAAAAATCCTGCCTTCACATTTGAGTCTTTGTTTTTAGCAGAATATTCGATCATTATAGGATCTTCACTTCATCAGAGCAACCCACACGATCGCTTTCAAGAGCACTTTTGAGGACCAGAGGTCCGGCCATGTGGGCGGGAGAGAGAAAAGGAACGTCCGCTCGTCACAAAAACGACTAAGAATAAAATATCCCCTCATTTTAGTGAGTGTTTTAGTGTTAGGGGTCTGTAATACGTACCGTAGGGAACATCAGGCCCCTTTCTGAGTCCTGGTTCATCCACGGTTTTCTTCCGCTCTCATTCTGGAAGTTTTTTCTTGCCCCTGTTACCCTAGGCTTGCTCGGTTGAGGCTCGGCTCGGTTCAAAATCTCTGAAACGCTTCCATTTGACCGCCGAGCTTCAGCCCGACATTTCCGTGCCTGTTTGGTCGAGGTCGCCGGGGTGAAATTTTACACTCGGCGTGCTACAGCGCTCCTCCGTCACCCCTGGCGATTAGAATTCAGGATGTCGGCTGTGATAGGGTGCTTATGGTGCTGAACGGCCGACCCGCAGATGTGTTATCTGAAGAAGACGGCGTTTTTGGGATTACCGGCGGCCATCGGAAAAACCCTGCATTTAGCCTCTTTTGTGGAAGCCAGTCGGCAGGCAGTCGAACTTCCTCGCTCTTTGTTCTTAAGCGCCGGTGATGTTTCTCTCATTTCACGTTTCCTTCGGGCTACGATGCGGTTTTATGAACTATTTTCGTACGGCGCGCTCTTCTACCCGCGCATCATTTCCTCCTAAATTGCTTTGACTTTCAACAAGGAGGTCGCTTTGAAACGGGGGAGAGGGGGGGCGGGGGTGACGAGCGGAAAAAGTTCGAAACGTCTTTCCGTGTCGAGAGATGCCGTTCGGAAAAGAACGGGAACGACGGTAAAATCGGAATCATCTGGTTCGGGTGGAGGGGGTTGATCGCTCCATTCTCAAAAAAAACAAACAAACAAAAAAAAACCCCCAAAATTTGAAAGCTGTCACTCTTGGACCATTGAGATTTGGGACATTATTTATCCTTTTCCATTTATGGCAATTTAATTTATCCTATCTAAATCCTCCACCCATTCTCTATTGGGGACGGGTCAGGACTGCACAGGGTCCAGTCCAGCCACGCCTTTATCATGTGTGCAGCATGTGGTTTTGCATGGACGTCCCCGCTAAAGAGGTCGTCTTAAAGCCGGGTTGTGTTGTCTCTAAAATCTCGGTGTACTTTCCTGCATTAATGCTGCATCACAGAACTCTAACCAAGAGTTCAACCAAGGGTCCGGACCCCACCCCGACCCCGTACCATGATAGAACCTCGCTTTTGGACAGCCTGGATGGTCCCTTTGTCTGTTCTGGTCCTAAAAAAGGTCTGTAATCCTGATTAAGAACACAATCTCCGACGGTCTCTGGGCCTAGAGGAGTGGGCGGAGCTTCTGGACCTGGTTTTAGGTGGTGTTTGTGAATGTTATTCACATTAGTCATTTTCGGTCTCGTTTTATTACAGGTGTGTTCTGGGTAGCACACATTATTAATAAACGCGAGTGCGAGTGCGAGTGTGTCGGCGAGAGATGAATGTTTCAGGGACTCGGAGGTTACCCCGTGTTTTGTTTAAGCAGCAGCAGTTATTCATAGATTAAAACTCTCTGAAGTGGATCCGGAGCAGCAGGTGCTTTAAATGTAGAAGGGGACGCTGTTGTGACTATCCGCCCCCCCGGTGGGTGTTTACCCGGGTATCAGTTTGGCACTTGACACCTACATGAACGTGGCTGTGGGCCAGAAGGCCAGATTTGCTCTCTTTGAGCTGAACGATGCAGTTTTGCAGTGAATGAGGATTAAATTCTGTTCTGGTCGGACAGGCTCTTTATTTTAGCCTGACGTTCTGACCTTAAGTCCTCTTGTAATCGTCCAGCAGTGAATGGCCGGATTAGTGTTTCTCTCTCATGCATGAAATAAGACATTGCCATCCTCTGTCTAAAGCTCCTCAGAACCTCTCGTCCTCCTAATCATCAGAACAGCACTTCCTCCTCAGAGGATCGGTCCATCTGGAAATGACTTTTTTTTACTTTATATCAGGGGATTCAGGAGTGGCAGAGAATCTTAATATAATAATAATAATAATAATAATAATAATAATAATAATAATAATAGAAATAATCATAAAAATAATAATAATAATAATAACAATATTATCTACAATAATAATTAATAATAATAACAACAATTACAGTAATAATGATAATAATTAATAATTAATAATAATAATAATAATAATAATAATAATAATAATAATAATAATCATTACAATAAATATAATAATAATAATAATAATAATAATAATAATCATTACAATAATAATAGAAATAATCATAAAAATAATAATAATAATAACAATATTATCTACAATAATAATTAAGAATATTAACAACAATTACAGTAATAATGATAATAATTATTAATAATAATAATAATAATAATAATAATAATGATAATAATAATAATAGTAATAATAGAAATAACAAATAATAATAATAATAATAATAATAATAATAATAATAATAAAAACAATATGTATAATTAATAACAATGCTAATAATATTAGAAATGAAAATAATAAAAACAAGGTTGATAATGCCAATAATATTATAGTAATTATACAAAATGTAATAATGAATTATATACACATATATGTATTTTTTTAACCAAAAATTTGATTAATATTTTTTTTATTTCTACTTTTTAATCCTTGAGTCACTTGAAAGGTGCCTATATTATTATTATTATTATTATTATTATTATTATTATTATTATTATTATTATTATTATTGTTATTGTTATTATTATTATTGTTATTATTAATAATATTATTATTGTTATTGTTGTTGTTGTTATTGTTTTTATTATTATTTTTGTTGTTATTGCTATTGTTATTATTATAAATATTATGATTTATATTATTTTTATTATTATTAATATTATTATTATTATTATTATTATTATTATTATTATTATTATTATTATTATTATATATTGTTGTTGTTATTTTTGCTGTTATTATTATTATTATTTTTATTATTATTATTATTATTATAATTGTTATTATTATTATTATTGTTATTATTATTATTATACCATACTCTTTCTCAGCCATTGTATTTGAAACACTTTTATTTGTGCAGGCCAGCGTATGGAGGCGGAGCTCTGTGGAGGAACCCCGCCCCCTGCTGAGGTCCCCTGCGACAGGGCGTGTCCTGGGGACTGTGTGATCAGCTCTTGGTCTGACTGGTCGTCCTGTTCTCAGTCGTGCTCTAAGAAGAACGTAGAGGGTCGACAGAGTCGCTCCCGTACTGTACTGGCTCTACCAGGAGGAGGTAAGATCCCCAAAAAGATCAGGAGATCAGGAGGAGGACACAGGACAGACCTGGAGCACTGTGGTCTTATACAGCACACACGTTCGGTCGCCGTACACACTCCACACTCGGCTGCCTCCTATTGGTCTGACCGTCCCTTATTAATATTCTCCCGGTCTGTGCCGGATTCATTAGGGAGCGTTCTGGGCCACTTAGCGCGCCGCTCACCGGAAACCCAGCGTCAACACGTTGTCCTCGGCTCCAAGGGCAGGCGGCGTACGGAACCGCTTTAATTACAGAAAAGGACGGAAACAAATCAAGGCGTTAATCCGGCCGCTGAGAGGCGCCCCCTTCTGCAGCCTTTGTGATGTCATTCCAGACTCTTATAATTATACCGTTTATAATTACACGGTGCATCCATGAGTAGGTTTTCATCAGCCCTTAGCTCCCCTTCCCTGATGGTCCGGGGGTATCACGGCGGGTGCTCGGGCACAACCGGAGCAAACAGATTGCAGAGACG
>JAVSBV010150632.1:10000-15340 GCA_033117975.1 Parotocinclus spilosoma
TGCCATTAATATTATTATTTGTTATTGCTGTTATAATGATTACCATTTTATAATAATTAATATTTTTCTTATTTTTATTATTATTATTATTATTATTATTATTATTATTATTATTATTATTATTGTTATTATTATTTTAATTATTTATATTTTATTATTATATTATTTTATTATTCATTAATTTTTTTAATTACACTTTTTATTATTATTTAAATATTAATAATTACTATTACAATTTCTGTTATTGCTCATATTTTAAAATATTTTTATGTTATTATTATTATTTTGTTTTAATTATTACTATTATTATGATTATTATTTATTTTATTTATTTTTTTTAATTTTTTTTTTCTTTTATTGCTTTTATTATTTTTTTCTTATTTTTTTCTTATTTTTATTATTTCTGTTATTGCTCTTATTATTATTATTATTATTATTATTATTATTGTTATTATTTTAATTATTTATATTTTATTATTATATTATTTTATTATTAATTAATTTTTTTAATTGCACTTTTTATTATTATTTAAATATTAATAATTACTATTATTATTTCTGTTATTGCTCATATTTTTAAATATTTTTATGTCATTATTATTATTTTTTTAATTATTATTATTATTATTGTTTATTTATTTATTTATTCTTTTTTTTTCTTTTATTGCTTTTATTATTTTAATTATTTATATTATTATTATTATTAATATTATTTCTGTTTATTGCTTTTATTATTTAAGTTATTTAGATTGTATTATTATAATAATAATTATTATTGTTAATATTATTATCCTTTTGTTATTGCTGTTGTTTTCTTAAATTATAATAATTATTATTATTCTTGTTGCTGTTGTTATTAGTATTATTGTTTATAATTTTCTATTTTCTAATTGTTGTTGTTCTTATTATTTTTGTTTTTTTTTAATTGCTGTTATTATTACTTTGAATTGTTCTTCTTTTTATTATTATTATTATTATCGGTGTTATTATTAATCTCATTATGATTATGTAATACGATTAATATTGTTGTTATTTTAATAAATATTTGAAATATTTAAAAGTGAAGAATTAGGTGTGCCAACCTGTAGCTGTCATTGATTGATTGATTGATTGATTGATTGATCTAATGTGTGCTCAGAATATAGGGTGTCTCCAAACTTTTGGTCATATTGCAAATGAACCTCTTTCTCTCTCTCAATTATTGTGTGTTGTCTGTGTGTGTGGTGTGTGTGTGGTGTGTGTGTGTGTGTGTGTGTGTGTGTAGGTGTCCAGACTCTGCCCGTCCTGAATCAGCACGGTTATGTGTGTTACCCTGTAAAACGGACTGTGTGGTGACTATGTTCAGCGAGTGGACGTCCTGCCCAAACACATGCCTGCCTGGTACATCACACACCCACACATACACACACACACACACACACACACATACACACACACACACACACACACACACACACACAGAACGCTGGCGGCTGCGTCACAAAGACGCCGTTCTTCGTAATCCACTTGTTCCTTTCCCAGGGGAACCTCCGGCACAAACAGAACCTAACACGCCGCTGTGTTTTCGTTTGGTTTTTTCTCCTAGCTAACGCGACCGCGCCGACCCAGTCCCGCTACAGGACGGTCGTCCAGCGAGCAGCCGGCGGGGGTCAGGACTGTCCCGATACGCTGTTCGAGGAGAGAGAGTGTGAAGCCCTTCCTGTGTGCCCCACCTACAGGTCCTTTCCTAGTCACGCTCCTCCTCCAGATTAACGCCGATCAGATCTCGTCCGCACTAATTACGGACGCTCGTTAAGCGCCGGCCCGTTAGGACGCCATGTTTCGTGAGAACAAACCGAGCCTAGAATGAGAACGAGTTCGATTGTCATAAAGGAGTTTATGAAAGCCTGAGCGAGGAGATCGTATAAGATAAATAAGCAGGTCTTATATTAGACGTGTGTTGCCAGATTAAATCATAAAAATCCCCCTTTTGACTACTCGAAGACCACAGAAGATCAAAGAGGACTGATCTAAGCGCAGTCAGACGTCTTTTGGAGCGCGTACCGTGAAGCATGGTGGAGGAAGCATCTAGGTGACCAAATAGTACCGACGTTCATATTTATTATTTTATGTTCGCAAAGAGTCTAAAATAAATAAATAATGCATTTAATAACATTCAGAATGAGTCCCTGCAGGTTCTCATGTCCTCAGCGGGTATGGTTAGGTGGCATGGCAACCCCAGACGACCGGTTCCGACGCCCAGGCCTGGCTAAATTAGGGGTTATGGTCCAAATTAGGGAAGATTTGGGTGTTTTTAGTGTAGGTTCCATAATTGTTATGCTTATATTTTCCACGCAGATGGGTAACGCACAAGTGGCAAGGGTGTACGCTCGTACCCGAGTCGGTCCGAAAGGGGGCGCCGGGAGCTGAGGAGTCCTGTGGAAGAGGCCTGGAGATGAGAGGTAACACACACACACACACACACACACACACAAACACATACGTTTTTCCGGGTGTGAATGGGTTTAGTACGCACTAGAAAAAGAAAAGCTTGTAGCTGGGCAGGTTGAGGAGTAAAAAGTGGGCGGTACTTCTTATCGGGAGCATTTCCACCAGACGGCGTTCTCTTAATCTGACGTTCTAACGACGTTCTCGTGACATTTAGCCGACCTCCTCGGCTGGCAGCCCCGGGAGCGAGGAAGGTCAGATATCGGGTGCATTCATTAAATTTAACGAGGCGATTCGTTCGAAATAACAAGAGCGCGAGGAAGAGCGGCGCGCGGCGAGAAAGGGGGCGTGTTTGTGTCCCGCGCGTCCAACCGCACGCCGAGCGGCCCCTCCCGCTGGCGGTCGGCAGACGTGCGAGTTCATTAGGCAATTAATGGGACGAGCTAACGAATCGGTTAATTATCAGAACGTGGGCTAAACGGCGTGCTTCATCACGTAAACGAAGCGTCTCCGCTCTCCCTCACCGACTCGAAACGACCAACTTTCTCCTCGAACGCAGCTTTTTTCAGTTTGCATGTTCTCCCGCATGCCTGTGGGCGGCTGCCTCTCACGCTCCAGACCCATGACGCCAAGCGTTGCGGTTCCGAAAAGACAAGAAACGTCACTCACTGACAAGACTACACTTCCCAGCGTGCATCACTCTGGTCAACATTCTGGGAACCCTGAGGTCTTCTGAGTTCGCCAGCTGCATGCCAAGCTCAGGAGACAATTTGCCCGAGGCTTCTGAGGTTCCACGCCGGTCTGGGCCCTCAGCTTCCATGTTCCATGTAGGAGGCATCTGGCGTATGTTGGCGCTCCTGTGTGGACAGGTTATGTTGTGAAAACAAAAGCATGAAGGACGTTCTCCAGGACTGGTTTTGTCTCCATTAAGCCAGTTAAATGAGGCAACCTGTATGGGCGGACGCCTGGTCCCGGAGCATCTCCCGACCTACGAGGCTTGTGAGGGTCCCAGGATGGACGAACCACCAACCAGTGACAGGGCGTAGGAAACCGAGTTTGCTCATGAGCATCAACACCCTGAACTGGTCTGCTCTGAACTTACAGAAGAGCTACTGTGGTTACTGTGGTCAGGCCAAAATCCTAGTATTGGGGCCACCTGGTTACAGGCGGGTCATAGTGGGCACCATGCTAACCCCAATGTGCCACCTACAACGGGAATGAGTGCCAGCTGGAGCTTCTAGGGTTGGAAGAAGGTGGACTGGTCCAACAAGTTCTGTCTTCTTTTCCATCTTTTCCATGACGTGGACGATGGGCTACCAGACTGAACTGGGAAGAAGATGAGATGATGAGAAGATGAGATGACGGTGGAGGGAGTCTGCTGCTCTGGATCATGTTCTTTTGGAGAACCCTGGGTCATCTGGTCATGGTTTGGTTGTGATGAATATCTGGGAGGTTCCTCTGACACGTCCCAATTATCTATGCAGAGTTATTTTGGCTTACACATTTTTCCGAGTCCCGCTTTTTGGAGTACGTACCATGAAGCATGGTGGAGGATGCATCTAGGTGACCTAAAGTATATATTACTTGAGCTATTACTACAAACTACGAAAGTCATTCTTACACTAATTGCCCAAGCCACCCATGGAGGTCGCGTTCCTTTTTTTTTACTCTTGGTTCCTCCCAAGGTTTCTTCCTTCTACATTCAGGGATTTTCCTTGCCACTGTCGCCCTAGGCTTTCTCCATTTTTCGGGACGATGCTCCGTTATAAAAAGCGCTCTAGAAACGAGTCTGACTTTGACTTTCTGGACCTCGGTCCTCCCAAGGTTTCTTCCTAACGATGTGTAGGGTTTTTCCTTGCCACTGTCGCCCCAGGCAGACAAATAACAAATAGATGAGTCCAGTTGCAAGCTATACAAGCCCAGCTCAGAAAAGGTGAGGGCGGTTTGGAACCGCATCTTCTAGAGACTCCAGAATTCAGAGTCCAGAAGCTCTCCAGGTTCCTCCATCTCTTGTTGGACCTTCTCTCAAGCTCACGTTTCAGCAGGCTTTCATAAAGACCACGTCTCTTACCGCAGCCCTGTGTCTGAGCCATTTTTCTGGGATTTTTTCCCAGACTCCCTTTGAAAGAACATCCACACACACACACACACACACACACACACCCCTCCACACCCCCAAAGTGTCCAACGGTGTCCCGGCTCTCGCCGTTAATGAGAGGCGAGGAGAAAGTTTTACGAGAAGCCGAGGAGTGTTCCTCGGCGTGTCCTTTCGAGCAGTCGCCAAACACCGTCACCTTTGTAAGCGTCTACATTATTAAAGCTGATGCCTGTCACGAGTCGGGATAAGAATAAGATCTTAACGATGGTGGGAGAGACGAGGGAGAGGGGAAATAATTGTGGCTAAAAATGGACCTTCATGGCTCCACTGCTGGTTCAGGAGAACAGCAGAGACGGGGAGGAGTTAGAGAAACAGGCTGGAGCTGAGATGTTTAACGTGATGGTTTGCAAGTAAGACAAAAACATCGCTTCGGACTTCCTGGCAGGTTAGTCCAAAAAAGCTGGGACGGGAGCAACTCGGAGCTAGTAATGAAGACCTTTATGAGGCTCTAAAATACAGAGGTACCTTCACAAATACCGCTTCAAACTTTACTGCAACCAAAAGTTCAAGTTCAAGTTTATTTATTTCTATGGCGCCCTTTACAACGTACAGCTTCACAATATTACACCGTCCTAAAAGGCCAATCTCAAGTTGAGCAAGCCTAGGGCGACAGCGGCAAGGTAAAACTCCCTAAAATGGTAGGAAGAAACCTTGGGAGGAACCAAGACTCAACAGGGAACCCGTCCTCCATGGGTGGCCTAGATGCTAACTAAATAAACACCAAAGTATATCAAACTACAGTATTAAATTAACAA
>JAVSBV010150652.1:0-15339 GCA_033117975.1 Parotocinclus spilosoma
TATATATATAGGTGGAGACACCAATTTACCTAACATGCATGTCCTTGGACTGTGGGAGTAAACCAAAGTAAACCCACGCAGACACGGGGAGGACATGCAGACCACACAGAAAGGATCCAAGCCGCTCCACCCAGGGACTGAACCCGGGACCTTCTTGTTCTGATGCAGTGGTGCTACCCACCGAGCCACCGTGCTGCCCGTAGTATGTATATATACTTGTATATAGCACACTTGCACATAGTTTTTAAAAAAACTTGGCAGAGAAGATGTACAGATGTTCCAAACATGAAAAACTAACCACAGATCAGATCACCATGGTGTTTGTCCTGTTACATGAAACCACAACCACAACCTCACCTGCTTTTTTTGGCTTTGTGCACATGTGTCTAGAAGAACTGACGCTGTCTTGAGGTTAAACCAAATATTTTATTTGATTTAGATTTGTCTTTTGTTTATTCACGTTGATGACAAAACCATTAACACTTTCGAAAGCATTTTTACTCTGCAGCATTTTTCCACACATGCCCAAAACTTTTGCACAACTTTTTCCTGTATACACTGCTCACAAAAATTAGATGACATTTCATTTTGAAGTATCCCTTAATTTTTATAAGTAGTATATATAGTCGTTCATCCATTTTCTTATATGCTTGATCATGGTTAGGGTTGCGGTAAAGCCGGTGCCTAGTCAGAAGCCCACGGTGCAAAGACAGGGTAGACTGACACTAGACACTCATACGCACTCACACACTAAGGGCACTTTAGAAACACAAATTAACCTAGTGTATGTATTTAGAATGTGAAAGGAAACTGGAGGAGGGATCACCGGGGGATCCCCTGACCAGCCTCTTGTGTTCCCACTGGGAATCGAACCCAGGTTATTACAGGGCATGTTCATGCAGTTACATAAGATTGATGAATTAACCCTGCATTCCATTTATAACTGTACTGAATTCCTGAGTGCTGATTCAGGATCAGCACCCAACCTTGATCTGTTACTTTTGTCCACACCTAGTGCTCATATTTACAAACCCTCACCTGATTTAGATAATAAGGGTGTGTGGAAGGAAACTATGTAGTATTTATACATCACAGTGTCACTCTGCCTGCTTTACTCGAGTCATTTATTAATCACATAATCGCCATGGATTAACATTCGAGAAACTTTCAATTTAAGTCTCACTGAGAAAGTTCAGCTATAGGTGACACATCAGTTGCTCTTGCATTCAGTATTATTTTATATGTATTATATTGTAATTTATTAGATCTAATACATTAATGATACTCATGATACAAATAATGAAAGGAAAAGTTATTGACCATCTGGTTGTGGTTCGGATGTGGAGTTTGCATGTTCTCCCTGTGGCTTTTTTGAGGTTAATTTAGGGTACTCAGGTTTCCTCCCGCATTCCAAAGTCATGCAATAAGTCAGACGGTGTATCTAAATTGTCCCAGTATGATTGAGTTAGTGTGTGTGTGTGTGTGTGTCAATGTATCATGCATCAATGTCAGGGTCAAAATAAAATTGATTTCTATTTTTGACCATTGTCTCAAAGCAGCTGGAGTAAGCCTGGGGTGAGAGTAGCAAAAAAAAAACCCTAAATGTTATAAGGAAGAAAAGTTGGAAGGATCAGAGACTCAGGAATAAACCCAACCTCCTAACCATGCCCCCTGTGATGACCTGATGCCTGGTCTACAGATGGTTTCCGTGTTATTGGGGCTAAGATGGGGTTAAGCCAATGGTTCTCAAACTTTTTCTGCAGAGCCCCCAAGGCACGCTCAGTCACCCACTTACACAAGTACAAAGTCTTTTGCTTCCAAACTAAAATTTATTTTAAACCTTGTGACTCACACAGAACAGGATGCAACCTTTCCTTTTATCCAGCTTAACCAAGAAACCAGAAAGTTCACTGTGCCAAATATACATTGTTTTAATTACATAGAAATGAGCACAAACAAACCCAAATATATTTATTGAAGTTGATATATTTTAAAAATATGAATACATTCCAAAAGAACATCATCGATTACCATGGTGACCAAATTAAACTTTTCAAAGCTCTTAACACAGGGTATGATATGGAATGTAAATTATCGTAACAATATCATTTGCATGTATAAGGATAAGAATAATTGCACGTATAATTTTTGACAGCTCGTTCATTTTAAAGTGTGTGAAATGCCGTTGGGATCATCTAGAACACATCATAAGCAGTTTGAATTTTGTAAGAGCGGGAGAATTATCTAAATGTACCAAAACGTTTAAATACTGAACCACTGCTTAAGGTAGGGTGGCATCAGGTCAGTGCCGCCCACCCCCCTACTCATTGCTTATGCTTGTCCATTGTGTGGTACCTATTTATGGAAGTATACAGTTCAAAAACATTTGGGGATAATTCAAAATGAAATGAGTTATCCCCTCATTTTTGTGAAAAGTATATAAATAACATTTTCTTAATGGATGTCCAGTGGGCCGGACATTTTCTTTTTTTATGTTGTAATTCGGACAAAAAAAACCCACTTTTGTCTGCTTTGTTATATATTTTCAAACTGTGCTGAACATTTTAAATCCCCAGTAAAATTGTACTGTAAACTTTGTCAGTAGAACCATAAAGTGGCCAAATGACCATCAAAATCCATTTTAGAACTGTAAAATAATTGATGGTCAGTTCATAATCAACCAGGTTTACAATGGTATCATACAATTTGACAGTGGAACCATAAAGTGGCCAAATGACCATCAAAAACTCATAGCAGAACTGTGAACTTTATAGTCAAACTGTAACCGTTCACAAACTGTCAATCAATTTACAGTTGTACTATGAAATTTCACAGTACATTTTTTCGTGGGTCGACCCGTGGAAATTGTGTTTGCTTTGTACTTGATAATGTCGGTTTGTTTTGAGTGGATAATACCATTTTTGGGGTTAAATATGCAGCTGTCTTTATGCAAATATGCAAATATAATATGCAAATGTAATAAAATATAATATGCAAATGTCTTTGGATTCATTTACATTACTCTAACACATAGAAACCCCCAGCCTTCAACCCCCCCAATTGCTTATGCATCTTACAGTTTTGTGTTTCAAAATCCACTGTTTTCTCAACATTACCTTCTTTCCTTCATTGTGGTATTTTATTAATGTCTTGTATCGAGGCTACTGTGCACAAAGAAAAAAAAAAAAGATGTTTGGTTCTGGGTGCAGCATGAAACATAGCTCTCAGGAGCCCCTCCCACACAGGGAATTGGATGAATCACTTGCATCGATTTATTTAGAAGAATTAGTTTGCTAAACTGCCATGAATCGATAGTGTACAGAAAGCTTGTGGGTAAACAGTATTTATTTCAGTGTGCTGGTAGGAATCTCACATGATGGCAGCAAAGTACCAGGTATCTTCGTTTCAGTATGGCGAGAGCTGTGGTGTGTTTTCTTTACGTTCACTCAGTGACACACTTCAAATCAAATGTCCTGTTCCAGAACTGATCTTGTGCTTTTCAGTGATCATGTTCTACCACAGTCCCATCATTCTTTATTCCAGAGGTGTAAAGATTAGTAGATTCAGACCATTTGTAGTATAAACAAATGCTTGAGCTATTTTAAACACTTGTAGCTTGTTGGTCTCGTTTAACAAAAGACCAGTTTGACAGAGCTGGTGCATTATTCAAAGCTCTCAATGTAAATGAACTGTTAACCAGACAGTGTTTTTCAGCCCTTCCTACTGTGTAGTGTGCTACATTCTACAGTGAATGCAGGTCAAAAGGGAACAACAAACTGGGCTTGATAAAGTGGATCCACATCCAGATGGATTACCCAATCCAGATAAATCCAGATTAATGTCAATGAACATGAAATGGGTGCAACATGAAACCAAGAAAAAGGCTTAAAAACATACAATGGTGCTTGAAAGTTTGTGAAGCATTTCAAATGTTCTATATTTCTGCATAAAACATCTTCACAGTCCTAAAGGTGAATAAAGAGATCACAAATAAAATTTTGGATATACTGGGATCTGGAAAATCACAGGCAGTGCATTCGCTACACAGGTGAGGCTTTGACCTCACACACAAAAGATGCATTTTATTTATACACTGCTTACAAAACTTAGGGGATATTTCATTATGGGATAGTTCATTTTGAAATAGCCTCTATTTTTTTATATATACTTCCTTAAATGGATACCACGCAATGGGTCAGCCTTAGCAATGAGTAGGGAGGTGGGGGGCACTGACCCGATGCCACCCTACCTCAAGCAGTGGTTCAGTATTTAAAAGTTTTGGTACATTTAGATAATTCTTCTACTCTTACAAAATTCAAACTGCTTATGATGTGTTCTAGATATGACATGACTAAGCAAAAACATTTTGCATAAGTAACCTGGTACAGTTTGATGCAAGGGTGTCGGGCAACCTATAAACTGTCCATCTAATTTGATTTAAAAATGACACTACACCTGTTCAGTTGCTTTCTCTTATATTTAGCAATGCCTTCAGAAAAGTCAAATGAAATGCATTTTTTAGGTTCCCAATCCAAAAAAGCAACACATTTATTTTACTGGACAAGGGCCATGTACCTTAATTATTGAGCCATTGCTTTTATTTAATCCCTAGTGACCAAAACATTGCCACTATTCATTACCTTAAGTCTGCGTTGGTGTTTATTTTGATTTGTATTACTAATTTGAATTTTATTATCAAGTAAAATTATATTATTTACTTAATTTTACTATTGCTACAACTTAATTATTTCAGTTAACATCTAGGCCACCCAAGGAGGTTGGGTCCCTTTTTGAATCTTGGTCCTCCCAAGGTTTCTTCCTTCTATATTTATGGAGTTTTTCCTTGCCTTTGTCGCCATAAGCTTGCTCAGTTTGGGATTGGCCTTTTAAGATCATATAATATTGTAAAGCTGTTTTGAGACAATGCTCCATTATGACAAGCAGCTCAAAAAATTGAGTTGAAATGTTTTTTTGTTGAAACTTTTGTAGGATCGTACACTCTATGTACTCTAACTGTATACATTGTGAGTTGCCCTGGATAAAAGCATCTGTTAAGTAATGTAAATGTATAAATACTACAAGAAAGCTATATCCAATCCTTCTGTCTGTTCTGTGGTAATGTAAATAGAAAGCTCTTAAAATGTTAATATGATTTAAAGATCATCAAGGCTAAAGGACTGTCTGACTGCTTGGTGGAACCCCTTCGTTACACTGGCCCTGGTACTTAACCAACAAGCCCTCTAGGCCCTAAAGTGTTTGAAAAGAAAAAAACTGCTACAAGTAATACTGCTACACCCCACCACACATTCCCAGAGTTCCTATTTGCGTACATTCCTAACAAATAATTCACTATGGGATGTCACCCATTTCCTTTTTAATAGAGCTCCAATATTTTTGTAGTCTACAAAATGAAATATATGATTTGCCTCTTCAAAACCAAACCAATGCACAATATATTTCTTTGGTTTGAAGGCTGGGTACTCTGTCAAACCTGCTATGAACCAAAATAAAAGAAATGCACTTGGATATTTAATGATGGGAGATTTCATTTTGATATATCCCCTCATATACAATTCATATTTTTCCTCTTTGCAGTTTCTGAAACGGATTTCTGAAGGTCTTTAAATATACTTTGATTGAAAGCAGGTGTATGATGACATGTTTAGAATTCTAGTTCCCTCTGGTGGACAGGTAGAGTCATTACAATAGAAAATATACACAAATTCTAACTGGCAAATTACACAGGGGACAAAAATAAATAAAGAACTTAGTAAAACAAGAATATAAACAATATGTAATTATGTCATTTAAATAATGGTAATAACGGTAAATCTTTTCGGATCTACTAAATATAAATGAAAATATAAAATGTTTTCATGTAAGGATAAATGGGAAGCGAATAATAAGTGAAAAATGTTTTATTAGTCGTAATTTATATTGACATCAATACAGGTTTATACATTATTTAATGTCTGCATTACAGTTTTTGAAACAGTGTTGACCAAAATAGATGCTCAACAGACGTTACAATGTGGCACATAGTAGTTTAAATACTTTACACATAATGTTGTATTTGAAACAATACCATTTAATAACACAATATGAAAACATTTTGCACTGTACAATAGTAATTTTAATTGTATATTTTATTAAACTTGAAACACTTCCATTCATCCATTATCTTCAACTTAATCCACAGGGCAACTCTGGGTGCAAGGACCGGAACAACCCTAGACAGGGTGCCAATCCATCGTAGTGCACACACACAGTCACACACTAAGGGCAACTTCAGAGAGTACAATTAATTTAACACGCCTGGCTTTGGACTGTGAAGGAAACCGGAGAACCTGGAGTAAACTCACACAGACACAGGGAAGACATGCAGACTTCACACAGATAGGACCCAGGACGTTTTTGCTGTGAGACAGCGGTGCTACCCCCCGAGCCCCCGTGCCATTGTACTGCCCTTTGAAACACTTCCTGAAAATGAAAAAGAAAGTAGAGCTAAGATAGACATTTCATACTTATTTCAAGATTTATTGATTTCAAGACTTATTTCAAGAATATTATTCTTTTTTTTCTGTCAGCAAGTGTTGCGAGGGTTTGCTAATCCTAGTTTTCTGTAATTCAAATGTGAATAATAATGTACAGTTTTAATTCCTTTTATAATTTTTGATACCATGACCTTTGAAAAGAAGGGGCACTGCGTTTACCTGTGCTCAGTTTATCTTTTGCATGTAATTCTTTAGTGTAACTAAACTAAACAGAAAATGTGAAATTAAATCTATTAAATTCTGGTAATTTTCTTTACCTAGCCTATTGGGATACATCTACAGTCTAATGCAAATGTTTGGGTAGTATAAATTTGTACCTGAAAATTAATATTTAATGTTTTTATAAATATATATATAATAATAATATATAATATAATAATATAATCTATTGTTGGTAAACTTTAGGAATATCTAAACAACACAAAGTATTTTTAGGAACACTGGCTGTGCTCCTGATGCTCGTTTCTTAGATATTCCATATATTAGATATTCAGACTTCAGACTTCATGCAGAAATGTTGAGTATAATCTAACAAGCAGTGCGGTCTATCAGGAACAGTGGTGCCTCCAGTTGAGATGTTTGTCTGTTCTCCCTAGGAAATGTTTTGATTTGAGCAAATTTATGCAGACCGTTCTGTCTGTATTTGATGTCTGGGCCATTCATCTTCTCTCTTTTATTTGGGTAAATTTAGTGCTTCGAGCGCAGCAACATATGCAAATCCATGGCATGTAATAGAGAAATAAAGCAATAAGCAAATCAGACTCAGTAAAGCTCTGTCATGCATGTACACAGAACTGGAGAGGTTAGAGTTTTCATAACACCTGGCTTTATTAGTTGTTCTGCGTTTGTGTTTTTAAAAAATATTGGAGCCTTTAAACAGAAGAAAACAAAAGTTTTAAGACTTAAGGGTTTAACTCTAGCCATGTGTCAACCAGTTTCATAAAAAAGACCAACTGATTGAACAGATGGAAGCAGATGGAAACTCCTGTCTCATTTACTGTCTCCGTATTATAGTGTGTAAACAGACAGACATTAATAATAAAAATTTGTGAAATGTTTCAAAACAAATTTCCTCAGTAAGACTAGAAAATATTTTTATATTTCATCCTCTACAGAGCATAATATCATTAAGCAATTCAAGGAATCTGGAGGATTTTCAGAACATAAAGGGTAAGGGTACAAGCCTAAACTGAAGAGGGGTGATCTCTCTTTGCTTCCTCAGATAGCACTGCATCAAGAACCGTCGTTTATAAACAGATTACTTTATCAAACCTTTATCAAGCTCTACAATACAGAGTTACATTCACAAATACCACTTAAAACTTTACTGTACAAAATGTCCAGAAGGTCCGCCCACTTCTCTGGGTTCGGAGGCATCTAGGATGGACCGTCACCCAGTGGAAATGGGGATTGCGCTCAGACCAATCAGAATTACAGATCTTTTTGGACTGCATGTACTACGGACCAAAGACGAAAAGAACAGGAGCATTCAGACTGTTATGAGAAACAAATCCATAAGCTCCAAATCCATCTGAAATGCAGGAATGGATGTTCGTTAACAAATTAAATAAAGTTTACCAGAAGAAACAGGAAATACATTGAGTTCATACTGTTGTTCATTCAAAAGTCAAAGCAGTAAAGATTGTTTATTTATTTTATTTGCATTTTCCATACTGTCCCAGCTTGTATAATGTATATTAACTATTATTCAAATGGGTACGTGGGTGCACTTGTCAGAAAAAAGTTGATGATAACTGAATTGTAAGATATATTGTCCTCCCCGTGTCTGTGTTGGTTTACTCCAGGTACTCCGTTTTTTCCCCACAGCCCAAACACATGCGTGTTAGGTTAATTGGTGTCTCTAAAGTGGCCCGTAGTTTGTGACTGTGTGCATGACTGTGCGTGTGTGTGCCCTATGATGGATTGGTGTCCCATCTAGGGTTGTTCCTGCCATTGCGCCCAGAGTTGACGGGTGGACATCAGCTATCCCGTCACCCCGTGTGGATTAACCGGAAGATAATGAATGAATAAATGAACGAATGAATAATCATTAGATTGAGATCATCAATTAAGTAAACTGAAATAAATAAAATGCAGAGTGTAAATAGAAAACAATTCACAATACACTACTGCAAATATCTTTTTGAATGTTTATGGCATATCTCCATTCCATAATTCTCCCAGTAACACTTCCCAGTTCTAACCTCACAATTAGTATTCGACTCTTTAATCTCCTCAGGTTTTTCAGTTCAGTTCTTGCTGCACCTCTTTGAGAAGAAGATCAGTCAATTAGTTCATTGATGGAGCATATGCAGAGAATCAAAGCCTGCCGAGCTCTTTACCTGCTCACGTCATCTTATACACGCAGTTACTGTTTTATCTCTCCCGGTCTTTTATTTCTGCTTCATGTAAGCTTTGTAGCACGTCAAAGAACTATGCCGCAAGGCAAAATGTATACAATGCGGTATTAGGCGCTTTTATCAGGTACCATTAAAAGAAAACATCCCAGCTCACGGGTGAGGGTCTGGAACCTAAACTGGATGCACTGGATGCCTGCAGAGGTACACGCTGGTCAGGGCAGCTGTCTGGAGCTTTGTAAACGCCACCCGTTCATCAAATTTGAACTCAGGCTGTCTCTTATTGCCCAGCCACTGCAGCTACCCGGTAACATAGAAGCTCCATGTGCTAGTTCGTATTTTATTAATGCAGCATAAAGGCTTTCCCACTGTGCTCCCGACAGGGGTTTACTACAGCAAATCGGAATTAGCCTCAAGCCTCAAACTCGTGATCGTGATAGTGATCAGTGCTGAACAATAATGGTGTCAAGGGCAGGTCAGTGGCTCTCCAGAAAACACTGGGTTTACATGAACATAATAATCCAATAACTGCAGAAAATCAGATTTAGGAAGTAATCCATTCAATGAGCATGCATGCACTGAGATCAGATAGAGTCTGATAGAGAAATCTCCAGGTTTACCTGAACCCCGCAATAAATGGATTTCCACTTTGCTACCAGCCAGTAATCTCACAGAAAGATGCGACGTAAACTTTAAACCTCAATATTAAACCAATCAGTTTAAAAAGCAACATTTATAGAAAATAATTAAGAATAAGTGGACTTGGCAACCGTGGTTTTTCTCCACGTGCATGGGCAGTCTGGGAAAAACTGACTGAAGTAAAACCCAGCTTTTTTATTAGATTGGATTACTTAATTTGATTTCTAGATCTGAGCATTTCAAATTTCAATAAAAAAAAGGAATTTCTTACTTGAGTATATACTGCATTTCAGAGTCTACACAGTGTGGCTATTTTGCTACCTTTAATACTCTGGTGCATTTAATTCTGGGGTTTCTGGATGCCTCAAGGAAAAAAATGAAGCTTTAGTCAATGAAGAAATATCCCAAATAAACCCATGTTTTTACAACAAGCTTATAAGACAACTGTGTTTGAGCATAAAAATCGAGCAACAGGTATGGAATCTGCTTTTTACATGACCACTTGGAATGATCAGATAACTGCAGAAATCAGACTATGACCGGATTATTAAGTGCATGTGTGACACTTGCGTATTGTGTGGGTAGCGAACGCCAAAGACTGTGGTACTTTTTCCCACACAGTGACTATTTTGACACTAGGAATTTGCTAGATAGACTAGCCCATTTAGTGCAGGAGTGTTTATTAGTGAGGAAAAAAAATAAACAAACAAAAAAATATATACAAAATATACATCAGGTAGGTGGTGTGTGTGTGTGTGTGTGTGTGTGTGTGTTTTTTTTTTTTTTTTTTTTTTTTTTTTAACAGCCCAAATTGTTACCTTTTACAGCACTCAAACCACATCTGCAATGTCTAGCGATCTGCCCCAAACACTGAAGCCTTTTATAGCCTCCCTCTAAGAGGTAATTACATAAGGCCAAACCATTTTCAGGTGAGTGGGGAATAAAACATTTAACAACTGCTTATGCCCCTATAGATATATCTTATATATGTACAACTAAAAGGGTTACTATGCGAATATCAATACAATAAAAGGAAAAGATAAAGAATTAAATAGCAAACAAAGAAAATCTGTAGTTTTAGAACCCCCACCAGATGGACCAGCCATGGACAAAATCTCAACATGTCCTTGGGTCTATAAAAACCCCGAGCAAACCCACTGGTACCCTTTTCTATCCCTGAAACCAGCTAATGTCCCATGTAAGTATGAATAAACAAATGGAAAAAAAACTTAGAACTAAAACTGAGAACTTTTGTTAAATGAAAATTGAAATGTTTGCTAAAAAGTAAGGAACATTAAACAGGGCAGAACAGGGTTAGCAGTTTTTGTTTGCTAACACAGCATGTACATATACATGTACTCTCCCCTCCAAAAGCATTGGGACAGTGAGGCCAATCCTATTATTTTTGTTATAGACTGAAAAATTTGGAATTAATGTTAAAAGATGAATATGAAACAAAAGTATTGATTTCCAGTTAATCACATCTGGATCTGATCCACAGTTCAGAAGGTAGCGCCTTTTGTCTGAACAATTTGTCATAATAATTTGAATTATTCAAACAATAAATAGCTGATTGTCTTCACTCAGTTTCAGATTTGGATTTCGCCGGTGCATTTATATACTTACACTTTTGAAGAGAAGTGCATTTCAAGCATGTATTTCCAAAAAAGTCTGCAGTGCATCTTAGGACAATCTTTTGATTTTAAAATATTTGGAAAATCCTGAGCTAATTCCTAATCTGCTGGAAAAGTCGCTGTAGCATCTATGGATTTATTTGCCTCCAAAGCGATTTAAGTACTGACAGGATAAGAAAGTCAGTAATGAAGCTGGCAGAAGCACAGTGATTCATTTCCATCAGTATATCCCTCAGGTCCAGTGAGACACATCACATAAACACATGAATCCTCGCAAAACTGTGGGGTTGTACAAACGTGTGCGCTGTGGAAACATCCATAGACATGACTCAGAAAGAAATCTTTGTTTTTTTGGTAGCCAAGGGGGATAAAAGAGAAAGAGAATAAAACTCTGCTGTGTTTTTTTGTATGGTGAACAATGCACTCTCGTGAGAGTTCATTCGCTCAACAATAACGCTACCGTTCGAATAAATTCCCAAACTTTTTCACATTTTTTAATATAAAACCCTTTTCTTTCCAAATAAAACTTTAAATGAAACTAACAGGTGCCAAGGATGCTCAGAGGACACTGCAGAACTTTTAGCCATGCTGAGGAAAGCATGCTGGGGGCCATCTTTAAATTGCACTACAGGAGCACATCAGCCATCTGGGACTGCAGGGTCCAAAATTACACCCCAGGCTCAGGCAATGGGGCATTAATGGTGGAAAAGGCAGAGCTAGATGTTCCAGGATGGCTGGAAAATTGATTTTAGGATAAATTGGTACAGATACTGATTTACATTTAGCCATTTATCCAGATATATTTACACTAATTAATAAATTAATTTTGGGTTAAGGGTCTTACTCAAGAACCCAACAACTGAGGAAACTGGGATATAAAAGAATTTGATATATTTTGATAGATACACATCAATAATTGTTTACCGCCAGTTTCGTTTGTCACCTGACCTTTCTGACTCAAACTGAAGTAATTAGGATTGCTTTTTAAAACATTTTAGTCAGTGGTTTAAGGTATAGATTGGATTGGTTTACAGGTCGATCAGGTACGCCTCTCTATTTCTACACTCACGGTCAATTTGATGAGTTCCACTCTGGATTACTCTGAGTGGCTTATTTAGAGCAGTGCTGCTGTTTTTATTTTTTTTTAACACCTCAGTGTTACTCCTGGACTGTAAATATTCCACCAACAAAAAATAGCCAGCTAGCAGCTACAGGCAGCGTCCTGTTAGTGCAGATGAAAGATTAGGACCCCCCCCCATTTAGTAAAAAACACACAGACCAAAAGAATAAAGTGATTTATGAAAAACTGTTTATTGGCAAAAAACGGGGTTTATAACGTTTTTTACTTTTCTATTGGGACTAAGTAGTATAGACAGGTTACAAATTGGTAACAAATTGCATTTTGTACATGTTAACATGTTAACACATTGTTCAGATGCCTTCACACACTGTGAAACAACAGACACACTACTGTCTCTGACTTTACATTTACAAGGCGGGAGCAATAATGTAGATATACCGTATAAGGTATGTATACTGCTCACAAAATTTGGGCATACATCAAAATAATATCTCCCATAAGTAAATATCCCTTAATTTTGTGAGCAGTGTATATAAGTTTGTGGACACAGAAATACATCCAAAACATGCATATTATTATGGAGTGTGAAGGTTGCTTTTAAAGCCATACAACAAGAATAGGTTGATATCCCCCCAGAGTTGTCAAATACTAATTTTGTAATGATTTAAAGCACTCTTTATTTGGTGTATCACATTATTTAGGAACAATAACAGTTTTAGTATAGTTTCGTTTTAGTGGTTTTGTAATTACACAGTATTCTAGATGAGGTGTGGACTAATTTAGCTTACATTGTTTATTTTCACTTATGTGCAATTAATTCTCTGTTTTAAAATTTTGAGTTACCATTTCTGCTGTTCCTTTAGGGTCTTTGATAAAAGATGTTACTGAGGTTGGAGACAGGTTAATACCAGAAGCCTAGGATCAGCTGGGGCAGCGGTATGTTTGTACTGAGTTTTATTTGTTGTTTGTACTGTTTTTCCACTGTTTAGTTTTATGGTCTGATTAGCCACTGTGTCTCATTGTATGAGTTTTTTGGTGTAGGATAGGTTCTGGTAGCCAGTTAAGTAATCTTTTGTTTACCCCTTTTAAGGGCCTATTACTTAAATTTGTTCATTTTTGTTTATTTATCTTTTAACCTCATTTTTGGGGTACCATAAAACATGAATTGCCTGTTTTGTCTTCGACTGCTTGGTCTGAGACATTGAGTAAATAAAATTTACTGCTACAATAGTTTTTGTTTTAAACGGACTTTACACTCGTTTTTGGAATACGACTGTCGAACGCTGCTAAGTGCGTATCATGTTAGAACATGGTTCTACCTCATGTACCATCTACTCATGATCATGTACTAAACCACACTCGTCCAAGTCTCGTCCCATAATTACTTGTAAGAGATTAGATGTTAGATGTAAGAGATTAGAATGTTAGACTGTGTATTTTTGTATTTACAGACCTATTTGTATTTATTGTACGTTTATCTGCACTGTGCTGTATTGTTTTGCACTTTGCGTTCTGTGATCCTGGAGGAACGCTGTTTCGTTTCAATATGTACTTGTACGGAGCTGAAATGACAATAAAAGAGTCTCTCTGACTCTGTGATGTTAAACAAAAAGCCCTAAGTCCCTTTTGGAGTACCATTTTTAGAGTGTCAGATGGAGTTGTGTTAAAGGTTCTGAGTAAGCCAGTCAAGTTAGCAAAAATTCACTATGGACAGCAGACGTCAACGACTGTGTCATCCTAAAAATCTGTTTGTCTGTGGAGAATCCAGAAATATAAGCTTTACATTATAACTGTGTTACAAGTGAGTGTTCAAATAGCAGAGCTCAATAATTAGAGGGGGTGCACAAACATTTGTGTGTATACTATAGATAAAAAGATGCAGTAAAGTCAGCCAGACAGACGGATCTTCTTGTTTTGTGTTTGTGTGCGGTCACAGTTTGCTCTATTGATCACAGCATGGAGTTCCCATGCCTGGTTTGTTCCTCGGAGATCTCGTAGCAGGGAGAGAAATGAAGAACCACAGAGGTGGACAGATCAATAGAGTAGAACACACAAACACAACACAGACACATGGGTGGACAGATATATGAGTGTGGACAGACAGAAGGACAGATGGACAAAAAGGATTAGACAATTGTTTTGTCTGGTTTCAGGCTGAACACTATCTGTAGGAAATAACTTAACTGAGAGATTGATTAAGAAAAAAGTGTGTGTGAGAGAGAGAGAGAGAGAGAGAGAGAGAGAGAGAACGCATGGCTGCACTGGTCATCTGACAGATGGAGGAAACAGTAAACAAGTCTTCTTGCACACACTGTATATCTGTATATTTCCTTGTGTCCTCATGTGTAGGTGGTGCACGTCTGCAGGCGGAGCCAAATGGTGTCTGCACAGCGGGGAGACTGATAGCTGTTAGCCGCCGGCTCACTGAGAGTCAGCCTTCTGACTGCATGCTGTTCCTGATTGCTGCTATCTGAACAGATTTACTGTGTCAGGTCACTGCACCTCAATAACCTCATCCAGAGCTGGACACAGGGTTCCTGCACGTCCTCCAGCACATGGGAATTATGAGATGGCTCCTAATCGGGTCTAATGTGTGCAAACTGACAAACAGAGGAAAAAAAATCCTTAGGGTTAGGTCTAGATAAATTACACCCTGCTTTTCTGTGGCGTTATCTATCTATATGTTATTAAAAATATATAGGCTGAGGTATGAGGTGCCTTTATTTATTGAAGCTGTTGAAACTAAAAACAGGTACACACACTATGTATAAGCCAGGATGAAAGTAGGAAAAAATGGGCTGGTATTGTGTTGTGCTAAAAGATTCAGCGGCAATGCGCAGTAACGAAAATATGAAAGAGCAGCTGTCACATTCAAAACAAGTCACGATCTGGAAAAAAAAGTGTAAAAATGCTCGATAATGAAAGAAGATACAGTCGATTCCGGTTAATGGGACCACATCAAGACGCGACCGTTTTTGTTCTAATAACTGACTGGTTCGATTGAACGAACATGCCCTATGTTACAAGACGGGACGTGCTATGTAACATATTAAATGTTTATTAAACCTTTATTG